>WION01000051.1:0-240470 GCA_015039365.1 Amanita rubescens
ATTCTCTGCCGAACAACAGCCCAGTGATGGTCATACACGCGACGAGCAGCTTGAAAAATATCAAATCCTCCTCAATCACGAACGCGAGCTGTTAGGCATGGCGGATGATGCGCCAGATGATCCCACGGCTGATTCAAGCATGTGGGCCAAACGCCAGCCAACATCATTTGGCGTACAACCAGTTCGGCACCGCCAGTACCGCCCAAAAACCCAAGCTGAACGGCAAACTGAGAAAATGAGGCGCGAGCGTATTAAAGAGAATGCCGAGGCCTTACAAGCAGAGGTCAAAGCCTTCCACAACCTGCGCGAAAAGATGGTAAAAGACCTTGCGGCAAAGTTCAGGAAGAAGGAAGCATACATCCGCGTCTTGCTTACCTCGTCGTCAACCTTGAAAAATACTCGAAAGCCCAATCTCAAGAATGCGATACTTCACAAGAAAGTAATAGAGCTCAATGAAGGTTCGTCGTTTCACAATCCCGCTTTCTATCACCTTACTCAGTAACTGCATATAGGCCGGGAAGAAGGAAACCGGCTGAAGCTGCTCGAAGTTCAAAAGATGATCAACGTCGAGCAGATAATGCAGGAAATGACGGAGGAGGAGAAGAACGAGGTTTTGCAGGAGCTAGAAGACCACCGTGGGCTCAAGCACAAGGGCGCAAGGGCAACAAACTTATCTGCCGCCCAAGACATGCGGTTTACCATGCAACATTTATCACAGGAAGTACGTTTATAGTGTTCCGTTCCTTTTCTTCAGCTAATGAACATAAGGCTGATAATCTCGCTTCTCGGACCGGTGCCCATGCCTTTTTGTTCATTACCAGGGGGCACGTGCAGGACTTGGGTATGCCGGGTTGGTTAGCAACGGAAAACACCGAATCCTTCTTCTCGGACGTTCTCAATACCGAGGCATGGAATTTACTGCGGAAATTTGAACACTGGGCTTGCTCGAACGACAGACGTACGCTGACTTCATTTTTATTCATTATATTCTTTCTAACAATAAAATCCAGATGGAAGGAAAGCCGATTCGTGGCAGGGCCTGCGGACGCAATGTAGCAGCTATGTTCTCGGCGGCCTAAGTAAGTATTCGGTTGTTATCATCTTTCTTGCTTTCTTATGGGAAATTAGAATACATAACCAACATGGACAACATAACCATGAACTACGTCAACTATGAAAAATCAATTGTCTCAAAGTACCAAGTCAAGCTCGTTGGTTGGCCAGACGGCGTCAAATTCACCAATCCCGCGAGTCTTACGAGCGTCGAAGACTTGCGAAAACTTCGACAAGCACTCAGAACACAAATATGCCATTGGGTGAAGCTTTCTGATCGTGACATGAGGCTTCACCGGGAATCAATCAATGAGCGAGAAACAGCCGGGGAATCTGTTGGCCGTAAGCGTAAGCGACGATGTGACAAAGGGAAACCGAGGAAGATGGTGGCTCTCGAGCCATCAGACGAGGGAGAGGATGGCGAGGATGGCGAGGAGGATGATTACGAGGCCGAGGATGATTACGAGGCCGAGGATGACGAGGACGGCTTGTCTTCTGGTCTGATGCCTTCTCGGAGCCGACAAACTCATCCCAAGGCCGGCGGCCGCAGTTGTGTTCCGAAGACAAAGCACAGGAAATTGGCCCTTGATGACCAAGAGGACGGTGAGAACGACGAGGAGCCGCATGGTTCCGCGGGTGCTGTGGCCTCAACTACTCGAAGAATGCAGACTCGTTCGGGTAAGGCCGGTGCCCCCCGGCGACGTGCACGCCAGTTCAAAAGCAAGGCCGTTGTTTCAGAGGAGGACGTGAATGATGAGGCAGTCTAAAGCCTTTTATATACCATTACACTATCTATGTTTTGCGTAATATAAATGTGGTCTATAAATAAATGTGGACTACTAACAAACATTTGATTTGATGTGGCAACTTATAATATACGGGATGCACCGGAAGGGGTATTACATAATAAATATATACTGTCGTAGGCTAGTAAGACTGAAAAAAGCAAAGTCTGACATTTACAGTAACAGCAATTATTGAAAGTGAAGGGGAAAGCGCAGAATACGGCTAACTGGCCAAGGTGACTCAGTGAGTCACCACGGCTAATTTGCCGGACTTTGCCGGCTTAACAGGTGAGTCAAACTTAGGTATTTTGCAAATATCTCAAGTTTGAGTTTATTTAGCTTCACCATTCTTATATGACCTGGATCACATGATTTTTCCGCATTTTTCAAGATTTTTTGCAGACTTTTCAAATTTCTCACATGAAGCGTCTGAAAAAGTATTTTGCAAATATCTCAAGTTTGGGCTTGTTTGGCTTTACCATTTTTGTATGACTGGAATCACATGATTTTTCTGCATTTTTTAAATATTTTTTGGGATTTTATTGTAGGTGTAGACAATTCCAAATAGTGCCAAATAGTGCCAAACTGACTGGCCATATGTATATAAGGCCCTGCCAATGTCGGCACTGGCCCCCGCTCTTGCTTGGGGGTGCTCGGACTGCTCGGACTCCACTCGGATTGCTCGGACTCCACTCGGACTCCGAGCTTCCCAGTCCGAGGACTGAGAGCCCAAGTCCGAGCTGAGCTCGGACTCCACTCGGATTGAGCTCGGACTGAGCTCGGACTCGGACTTGAGGATTTGAGTGGCATCCCTGCCACTTCCTCAGTCCGAGGACTGAGCTCGGACTCCGAGCTCACTCCGAGTGGAGTCCTAGGACTGCTCGGATTGAGCTCGGACTCCGAGAATCTTAGGGGGGGGAGAGTAAAGCGCTCATTCTTCCCTGTCCCTGATTTACCAAAGTTGGTTTTAATGTTAACCACATTTGATGACTCCACTCACATACTGTCCCAATGGTCACAAAACGCGGCGTGTATTCACTCGGCCGTGCTCGGGCCACATCCATCAGCACCAAGGCATTTGTGAACGAGGAACAGCTCAAGTGCCTTCGCTGAGAATCGGTTGGGGGGGTTGTCAAAGGCCTTTTCCAACAAGTCGGTGTCGATTTCATCCTTTTCCTGGTTCTCGCGCCGCGCCTTGACCATTAACGCAAGAAATTCCTTTCCTTTGGTAATATAGCCTCGGTAAGCCTCAAGAGTTCTCTGAGCCTTGCCATATGTTCAGCAGCTTTGCTGATTGAGCTCCACCAGCGTTCTGAGGTTGATAGAGGGGTCAGAAGAGGCTGGGGGCTGACTCTTCTTTTTCTTTCCTTTGCTGGAGCCGTGGCTGGACGTGTGCGAGGGTCCAGCCATCTTCGAACACGGTTGAGAGGAAAGAGTGGGAACCAAATTCTTACATTCCAATAGCCGTCTCACCCTCATACATTTCAATTTACCATCTTATTATGAAATTCGGACAGACTTGAGTACTCAAGTGGCCTACAATCGTAGCTACGTGATTTCTTCACAATTACTCTGGGTAATCAATCATGTCTACATCATCCTCGCTATCTCTATCTATACCACCAGCATCCACCTGACGCAGGATTGGGAAAAGAAGCTGGAGAGCATCGGCATTAGCTTCGAATGTGACACTAGTAGGTTTGTATTACGTACCGAATTAGATGATAGCGAAGGGTGCGCCAGGTGTTTGCCAATGCTGGGCAATGCCAGTAAGACAATGGCACTTGGAACCAATACTTGTTTCTCGTGCGGAAGCTCTGATGTTTCTGAGTCAAACGCAGTCAGTTCCCTTACATTGAGGACTTGTGATAGCGTTGCGGCATGAAAAACTTGTGTTGAGATTGTTAGACGAACTGTTGGGAAGCTCGTCTCAGGTACGTGCTGATGGGGGCTTCCTTTGCTCGTCAAGACGGCGCTGGTGCGCTCTACCATCTCACTGTCCCCTGGAAATACAATTGACTGTGAAAAGGTGCTAATCAATCAGTGGTACTATATATCTGAATAGTCATGACTTACGGTTATGAGCAAGCGAGTATAAGTGCCATGCCACACGTAGCGATCAAACTCCCGTGTGACGCCGGGGCCTGTGGCCCACGGAAACAGATGCTTGCATAAGTGGCCTAAGCGTCCGAGATCTGGGGTGCGTGGGACCCACAAAGATGTATCAGGGCCCAATTGCCCATCCGAGAGGGAGGTAATGGGCCTGACAAGGTGAATAACATCATGGACAGAAAGGAATGAGTCACCGACTTCCTGGGCAAGTGTGATGTACTGATGGCCAAAGCGGTGTTCTGGGTCATTTGCTAATTCATGCCACAAGTCGTGGCGCCACGATCCTAGGTATTGATCTAACTCCAGTAGCGGCATCTGCTCTGCCGCCTGAAGTAGTGAAGCACCAAGGTTAGTGCTTTTGATAATCTGCAGCGCTGTTGCAAGCCCGCAGCCATGTAGGCCACCCTAGTAACATAAATTAGTCAAATTCATGACTAATCAAAAGTAGACGTACCCCACGTCCACCACCTTGGTTGCCAAAGCAATGATAACAAAATCCAATTGCCACGGCAAAGGGACAGTCCCACGGGCATATCGGGGGTCACATTACTTGGGTAAATCCTAATCATATCTGAGTCATCAGGCGACTCGAGGAATTCCCTAGGCATAGAAGTCAGCACGTTATCCATCGCCGTAGACACGGAACACCAATCCTACGCGTCACGTATCACATGTGTTGCCCCAAATATAAACGCAGACATATTTTCCGTGACAACGATGTCGATCAGATGGCTGCGGCATAACGTCGCAAGCTCCTCCTCAGCGCCAGCAGGTGCCTGCCAGTGGCAATTAGCATTCAGATAATGTTTATAAGGACTTGGAGTTGTAAATGTGCACCTGGTGTACATAGAATCCAAAGGCTTGCACAAGTTGTCGAAATGAGCCAGCCAGCTGCTGTGAAGCGGCTTGACATCCATGACCACGCTTCCGGGATGCCTGTGATGAGCTATCAAAGACAAAAACTGGTACAACAGGAAACTTGAGGAGCCGCGCTAGTCGGTAAAACGCTCTGCACAAAGCCGTGTTCTCCGAGTCAGCTGAACTTTCATGGGCTGGCTGAGTCTGCTGCATCCAAGCCCTATTAAAAAGGATCAGTGATGTCTACTAATCTGAACTGATCAATTTTCACCTTGCGCTGATGCCGATTATGAGGCAGCGTAAGCCACGGCGGTCCAAGACGAACCCCTCCGCCATTGATATGTCCAAAAATGAACATGGGCTCGTTGCCTGCGCGAGGAGCTTGTGCAGGGACAGGCATAGGTCAACCCATTGTCGAAGAAACATGCAAGTGACTGTACAATACCTGCCATAAGTCTTGCATCGACATTGCACCGTTCTGACATCAACTGAGATTTGACTGTATTTAACTGCACTGATATGAGACAAGGGTGCTTTCTCACCAAAAATCCGCATAAATGCGGGAACAAATCATTTTTTCCTCAAACGAGGCAGCGGCCATTGGAAAGGATGGCCCACTCCATATCCAAGGAGACATCTGAAAAAATGGTGAGCTAATCCACTAACATTTGGCTGCCAATACTCACCAAAGCCTGGGATTTGTCAGTACTACCTTGGATGAGCCCCGACGCCCCAAGACATGCTGCGGGCATGTTGTCCGGACTTGGGGTGATTGCACATGTTTGGCTCTCATTAAACGATCTGGTGGTTGGTAAACAATAAATCAAGAATTTCTGATTGGCTGACCTAACCAAGATCGCGTCGAAACGGTGTAACAACGAAAGTGGAGGTGCAGTGTGCAACCTCCAACGTTCCGATGCGGCCGTGCGAGTTCGGCAGCACCAAAGGGTGCTCGTCCACTTCGGTCGCACTCGTCGGGGCTCGGAAAGATCAACTCAAGTGAGGGGAAGTAAACTTTTTTTTATCAAACTAACTACGACAATATATGTACTGTAGACCTCGTGTAAGCTACGTGTGTCCGACCCGAAACGGAACTGTCGGAATGTGTCGGAATGTGTCGGAATGTGTCGGAACTGGCGGACGGTGGGGGAGACGTTCAGAATGCTGCGGAACGTGCTGCACAATGTAAACGGATTCCATCCGTTACAACGGGCTAAGCTTTGAATGTGCTGCAAAGTCAAGCAAAGTCCTTAGGCGCTGGTAGATTTAGCACTGCACCTGGATTTAGTCCTGGATTCAAGCAGATTTATTCCTAAAGGTGAGCAACGGCATCCAGCTAAGACTTCGCTCTCCTGGCTCCGGAGTCTGGTACCGAGTCCTTGACATCAACCCTACTGCCGCCGCTAAAACTGTGACTTTCCCTTTTTAGTACCAGTCACTTAACACCGAAGAGAAGGACAGACTCCAAGGAAATTCATGATAGTGTCTAGAGCAGTGCTAGGACAACTGATGGTAACGTGACGATAAAAAGCTGGAGGGAAGCAGGCTTGTACTAGTAGGGATCTCAGCTCAGTCTCTGTCTACATATTTTACTTTACGCAATCTTTGATGCCAAGTCTTTTCCGCTTCCCTGAACTTTTCCTTTCAAAGAAAAACCAACTTGTATTCCAATCTAGATGTACAGGGCCAAATTTTACACGGACTAGCATCATGGACCCGTCACCCTAGTGGAACAAATCCCACCAATGGACCAGGCTATGCATCATGTATGATAATACTCCTTTTTTTAATCTACAGTTCGTTGTGGTCGCACAAGATATCATTGTCCAAATCGCTCGAAGAGCGGGGTGCATTAAAAGAGTAGAGCTTGCTGGTGATGGGGTTGACAACGCCCTCTGAAAGAACGTTAGGCAAATAATGTGACAAGTTCGAAGAATAGTACGTACTGGCCACCTTCAAGTTCTCCGATTTGAGCGCTGGTGCCAGAGCGCTTCTCGTCGGTCCAGTCAGCGCCGTGCAGTATCCTTGATGGTGTCGAGGATCATCTTGTCCTCGCTGAGCTTACCACCAAGACCATCTTGGTCGCCAAGTTGTGTCTTTCACGCCGAGACCTTCAAGATACCGTTGGCGTTTCAAACATGATTTCATTTGAGGAACACTGCGAGGAGCAGGAGGAATACGGTGAGTTCAAACTTGCCAAGCAAGTTGTTGTTCTTTGTGAGTGAACGTTCACCCTCGAAGACTTGGATAAGGACAGTGGGTTGATTGTCGGCGGCCGTCGAGAAGCTAAAATAGGTCGGCAAGGAACACAACATTGTTAATGTATGATGGCTACTCACTTAGGGATCAACTTCGTGAAGACGCCACTGGCAGTCTCAATACCGAGAGTAAGAGAGTTGACGCCGATAAGGGCGCATCTTGATAGCGTCGTCACAATGTAGTTCGTTCGCTGCCCCGACATCATTTTCTCATGATCTACCTATCATTAGCATCCCTACCAACAGGGAACACTGCCCTAGAACTCACATTGAAATATCCTAAGGCAATGGACACTCGATAAGCAGAGATAGGCATGGTGGGGACTGGTGGGGATGGCATCGAAGCGCAGGTCCAACTCCGTGGGACCTTCAAACCTAATCAGGGTAAGCATACTGCGCGGCCATCGTTGTTGTCCCTGAGGAGGTTTGAGGGCATGACGGCAGTATGGTAACACTAGTGGAAAGTGATCTCCCACGCACCTCGCTTGTTTAAGTGACAGCAACCGAGCCCTCTGCCCGCTTCTCACACCTCCGCGTTTTATCTTCGTCAGCTAAAGCCCATCATTCAGCCGAGTAAAACGGCTGGACTATGAGTACTTAGCCAAATTTTCATAAGAATGCCATTTTTGGCAAGTGCGAGTAAATTCCCACCCATGTTTGGTGCTATTTGGTTGTGTGAATTGGAAAATGATATGGGTATCATCAGATAGCATTTTTTCAGGAGATCAAGGGGATGTTCCCACAGTTGTTTGGCCATGTTTTTTATGGGAAAATGATATGGGTATCATCAGATAGCATTTTTTTTTTACAAGGGGATGTTCCCACAGTTGTTTGGCCATGTTTTTATGGGAAAGATGATATGGGTATCATCAGACAACATTTTTTTCACAGATTTTGACAAGAGGGTTATTCCCACTGTTGTTTGGTAGTGTTTTGGATAGGAAAATGATATGGGTATCATCAGGCAGCATTTTTTTTTACAGATTTTGACAAGAGGGTTGTGACAGACAAGCATGTGATCCCATACAGTGTGGGGGTGTATGAGATGAGAGCAGGTGACATGCCTATGTTAAAAATGCAAAGGTCATGTTGCACTCAGCATAGTTTGAGGGATATTGTTTCACCTAATATGTAAGTTTCTCTGATCTCACACCCCATGGTTTGTCTTATCAACCACCTGCTATCCAGCCCTTGTACAAAGTCACAAGACTTTTTGGCAACCTTTCAATTTTCTCTCCCTCATATCTGAAGAAGTATTTGCAAATATCTTTGGTTTAGCTCTGTTTTGGAACATAATTCTTGCACCATCTTGATCACATGATTTTTCAGGATTTTTCAAGATTTTTTGGCAGCCTTTCAAATTTTCAACACAAAGCGTTTAAAACAGTATTTTGCAAATATCTTGTGTTTGGCCCTGTTTGGGAATGTAATTCTTGCACCACCATGATCACATGATTTTTCTGGATTTTTCAAGATTTTTTTGGCAGCCTTGAATTTTTCAACACGAAGCATTTAAAACAGTATTTTGCAAATATCTTGAGTTTGGCATTGTTTAGCATGTTCATTTCCACACCACTCTGATCACACGATTTTTCTGCATTTTTCAGGATCCTCTGTTGTGACCCTCCCAATGTTTATCTTTGTTATGTGTGATCCCAAATCAAAAAAAGCGCCACAGAAAGATCTTGTTTTGGTGGAGATATGGCTGCTCATCGTGGCAGACAGTGAACACACTAATTTTATTTGTGGCATGATTGGTACATACTATTTGCATTCTGACATTCCAAATACCTTCCTATGTGCCTAATAAGGACATACCAAAAAAAGCGCCACAGAAATAACCAGTATTGATGGAGATATTATCATTTGTTGCTCCTCACTGTTGTCAACAGTGAGCAAGACATGTTGAGGTCTTTACCTTCCCCCACGCGTTCCTTGTAGACTCCTGAGGACTCCTGGCTCACTCCCAGGAATTCCCGGGAATTCCCGGGACTCCAGAGGGACTCCCACCTCCCTGGAAGACCCCTCATCCCAGCCAAAATGTACCAGGAGTGAGCTGGGACTCCTGGTAGACTCCCGGTAGACTCCTGGGACTCCTCTGGACTCCCTGTATGAGGAGTCCACAAGGAGTGTAAGGACTCCTTGTTTCATTCCTGTTTATGTGGTCATGTGACATGACCAGTTGGTCTGTGCGCAGGCCCACAGGTATATAAGGAGGGGGCATCTGGCACATATCCCCCAGCACCCCCTCGAGAAAAGGGGAGATAAGATTAGATAGATAGATAGATGATAGGCAGCTTAAGTAATATGATGGCCTAGATAAGATAAGATAAAATATAACAAAATTAAAAATTCCTTTTATAGAAGTGTGACATTATGTAATATGTGACTGTGACAAAAAAGATGCGCCTAGCTTTTGTGATTCAGAATATGCAACAATCATAATGCCAAATAAAGTCAAACATGAGATATTTGCAAAATACATTTTCAAACATAGCTTTGAAAAAAATCAAAAAAATCAAAAAAATTCTCAAAAATCCCAAAAAATCATGTGATCACATCTGTGCAAGAATTGCAGTGCCAAATGCTGCCAAACTCAAGATACTTGTAAAGTACTGTTTTGAACACCAGTCTTTTGAACCTGATCTGATTTTCTGATTGCCTGACTTGTGCTGGAACACTGGTTGTCTGATGGTGATGGTCTGACAGTGTCTGAAACACTGGTTGTCTGTTGTCTGATATTAACTGATGACATCTGATTGTCCAAGGCTGAATGAAATGAGGCTCCATCTTATAAGAGCTGAGCCCTGTGATGTTTTGTAACACAACTTTAAGATGGCAGCAATTTCCATGTACAAACACCATGCAAATAACAAAGATGATCAGGAAGAATGGGCCTTGGATTTGCTGCTTTGCATCCCATACCCTCCAAGTGTCCCAGCACCAGTCAGGCAATCAGGAATCAGACACCATCAGATGTCAGATTTTTGGCATGTTTTCTGATGCTACTCCAAACCATTGCACATTGAAGTCACTGCAACTGACTTCCAGCACTTCCAGTCACTCATAGCCACCAGCAACCCCAACTTCCTAAAACTGACCAAACTTGATCATCACCAGACACCCCTCCTAAATTGACTTTGCAGGTGGTCACACATGGAGTGGCAAAACCAAAAGACAAACAGACTTTTTGCATTCACATTTTAGCTTATTTAGTTTGGCATCATAATTCTTGCATGTCCTTGATCACATGGGACATTTTCAAGATTATTTTCAGACTTTACAATTTCCTCACACTCACATCTGAAAAGGTCTTTTGCAAACATTTCAAGTACTTGGCATTATTTGGTCTTACAATAAGTCCTATATGACCTGGATCATATGAATTTTCAGGTTTTTATTGCAAGTATAAACATTGCCAAACAACATGCATGCCCACCTGAAATTTGGAAAGCAGCATGAAATTGCACATGAGTGTAAAGTACTGGTGATGTCAGTCTACTTACATAGGATGCAATAGGAATGGCTGGGAATGAGTAGGAATCCTGATGGGTTAAGTTTCAATGAAGATATGACTCAGTTACATGTGTGCCTTCAATACACAGGCATGTGAACATTGAATGCCTTACTAGGTGGTTATGAGCAAATACTGAAAAGGATGATTAGCAGCAATTTTAACTGGTTCCTGCATATTACATCAACAAACAATCAGAGCAGGAAAAAAGTGGGCCACAGGTGGATGGTGATGATGATAGTGGTGGTGATGGTGTTGGTATTGATTGGCGCAGATGATGTTTTTAAATGGTTTGTACTAAGTTATTTAGATTCACTGTTATGTAGCATTGTAGTGCAACAGATTTCTGTTGCCATTGTTACAGTAATGACAAGTGAGCAGGGAGTGAGCAGGACTCCGCAGGGACTCCTGTCCAGTCCTTGCAATTTTACTTACTACTTTTTTGCTTTGAACCAGGAGTGAGCAGGACTCCACAGGGACTCCTGGTCCACTCCTTGTGGGATGACTCCTGGCATTTTTCGCTTTTTTGCAGTCAATGAGGAGTGAACAGGGAGTGGACAAGGAGTCCACAAGGAGTCCTTGTCCACTCCTGGCATTTTATGTCAATTTATCAGGAGTCTACAGGGAGTCCTGAGGAGTCCTGAGGAGTCCGGGAGTCCACAAGGAGTCCACAAGGACACGTGGGGGAGGGTAAAGTGTTGGACATGTTGCATTCTGACAGAAACCACTTGGATTTTTTGCATTCTAACACAACACTTTACCCTCCCCCATGTGTCCTTGTGGACTCCTTGTGGACTCCCGGACTCCTCAGGACTCCCTGTAGACTCCTGATAAATTGACATAAAATGCCAGGAGTGGACAAGGACTCCTTGTGGACTCCTTGTTCACTCCCTGTTCACTCCTCATTGACTGCAAAAAAGCAAAAAATGCCAGGAGTCATCCCACAAGGAGTGGACCAGGAGTCCCTGTGGAGTCCTGCTCACTCCTGGTTCAAAGCAAAAAAGTAGTAAGTAAAATTGCAAGGACTGGACAGGAGTCCCTGTGGAGTCCTGCTCACTCCCTGCTCACTTGTCATTACTGTAACAATGGCAACAGAAATCTGTTGCACTACAATGCTACATAACAGTGAATCTAAATAACTTAGTACAAACCATTTAAAAACATCATCTGCACCAATCAATACCAACACCATCACCACCACTATCATCATCACCATCCACCTGTGGCCCACTTTTTTCCTGCTCTGATTGTTTGTCAATGTAATATGCAGGAACCAGTTAAAATTGCTGCTAATCATCCTTTTCAGTATTTGCTCATAACCACCTAGTAAGGCATTCAATGTTCACATGCCTGTGTATTGGAGGCACACATGTAACTGAGTCATATCTTCATTGAAACTTAATCCATCAGGATTCCTACTCATTCCCAGCCATTCCTATTGCATCCTATGTAAGTAGACTGACATCACCAGTACTTTACACTCATGTGCAATTTCATGCTGCTTTCCAAATTTCAGGTGGGCATGCATGTTGTTTGGCAATGTTTATACTTGCAATAAAAACCTGAAAATTCATATGATCCAGGTCATATAGGACTTATTGTAAGACCAAATAATGCCAAGTACTTGAAATGTTTGCAAAAGACCTTTTCAGATGTGAGTGTGAGGAAATTGTAAAGTCTGAAAATAATCTTGAAAATGTCCCATGTGATCAAGGACATGCAAGAATTATGATGCCAAACTAAATAAGCTAAAATGTGAATGCAAAAAGTCTGTTTGTCTTTTGGTTTTGCCACTCCATGTGTGACCACCTGCAAAGTCAATTTAGGAGGGGTGTCTGGTGATGATCAAGTTTGGTCAGTTTTAGGAAGTTGGGGTTGCTGGTGGCTATGAGTGACTGGAAGTGCTGGAAGTCAGTTGCAGTGACTTCAATGTGCAATGGTTTGGAGTAGCATCAGAAAACATGCCAAAAATCTGACATCTGATGGTGTCTGATTCCTGATTGCCTGACTGGTGCTGGGACACTTGGAGGGTATGGGATGCAAAGCAGCAAATCCAAGGCCCATTCTTCCTGATCATCTTTGTTATGTGCATGGTGTTTGTACATGGAAATTGCTGCCATCTTAAAGTTGTGTTACAAAACATCACAGGGCTCAGCTCTTATAAGATGGAGCCTCATTTCATTCAGCCTTGGAACTGGTTGTTTGATTGTCTGACAATCAGATGTCATCAGTTAATATCAGACAACAGACAACCAGTGTTTCAGACACTGTCAGATCATCACCATCAGACAACCAGTGTTCCAGCACAAGTCAGGCAATCAGAAAATCAGATCAGGTTCAAAAGACTGGTGTTCAAAACAGTACTTTGCAAGTATCTTGAGTTTGGCAGCATTTGGCACTGCAATTCTTGTACAGATGTGATCACTTGATTTCTTGGGATTTTTGAGAATTTTTTTGATTTTTTTGATTTTTTTCAAAGCTATGTTTGAAAATGTATTTTGCAAATATCTCATGTTTGACTTTATTTGGCATTATGATTGTTGCATATTCTGAATCACAAAAGCTAGGCGCATCTTTTTTGTCACAGTCACATATTACATAATGTCACACTTCTATAAAAGGAATTTTTAATTTTGTTATATTTTATCTTATCTTATCTAGGCCATCATATTACTTAAGCTGCCTATCATCTATCTATCTATCTAATCTTATCTCCACTACCCCCCCTTTTCCCGAGGGGGTGCTGGGGGATATGTGCCAGATGTCCCCTCCTTATATACCTGTGGGCCTGCGCACAGACCAACTGGTCATGTCACATGACCACATAAACAGGAATGAAACAAGGAGTCCTTACACTCCTTGTGGACTCCTCATACAGGGAGTCCAGAGGAGTCCCGGGAGTCTACCAGGAGTCTACCAGGAGTCCCAGCTCACTCCCGGTACATTTTGGCTGGGATGAGGGGTCTTCCAGGGAGGTGGGAGTCCCTCTGGAGTCCCGGGAATTCCCAGGAGTGAGCCAGGAGTCCTCAGGAGTCTACAAGGAACGCATGGGGGAAGGTAAAGACCTCGTTTGACTTGAGTTTAAATCCATTCTGCATGTCCCATTCAAAATCCCGCTTGTATTCGAGATTAATCAGGGCACAGTTCCCCATCTTTCACACGTTATCGATGAGTCGGTTGTAGTCGCCAGAGGTGACGTGATCTAAGTAGAAGGTAGAGTTGGACATGTTCGAGAAAGCAGATGAAGCGAGAGGATATGTGTCGCTAGCTTATATATACGGAAGGGTGACAGCAGGAGGACTTCACAGGAGAATTAAGACAGTTGGCAGGAATACTGTAGAGAGACATGGTGAAGTGTTTGGCCCAAAACCCTATCTGTCATTGTCGCCAAGATGCTCCTGCGTAGGGGTCTTGGCGAAAAAGAGATGTGTGAAAAGTGCAGGAGTGAGGAACGGAAGGCCATCGTCCGCCAGAGAGGGGCAGTATTATGATACCTTTCTCCTTTTCCTCAGGCGCTCGGCCGTCGACGGTGCAATGTCGACCAGGTTTTGTCCCAGAAGGACTGACAACTCCTCGTTGTCGTATGAACGGCGAAGTTCTGATAATCTAATTTTGGCCAGTTTGCGTTCCTCAGCGGTGCCAAAAGCAATAGTCATGGTGAGGTGGTGAAAAAGGATACGTGTTTGATTGCGGCGTGTGTCTTGGGAGGGATGGCATCTGATCTTCGCAAAGGGAAAGTGGCGTAGGATGAGAAGGTCGTCAAGTCGGCGAATGCAGGAGAGCATGACGTATGGTGCCTCTGTCCCCCGGCAGTCCTTAAGGTCGATAATAGCTTTGTTGAGGGTCTGCCCTTGTGATTTGTGAGCAGTCATCACAAAAGCGTGAATCAAAGGAACTTTTGTTCTTTTGAAAGCCACAGTTTGTTTTGAATGTCGACCCAAATAGTGAATGTAAACGGTGTCAGGTATAATTGGGAATTTGTTGCATGCGAGTCCCGGCATTTCCATCGAATGAGCGGAAGGGATATGAACAATGCAACAATTCAGTATGCGATCACCATTAGGCAACTCCTGGAAGTATAGTTTCCTAACAGTACTGATGGAGCCGTTGATGACCCTGCCATTAAGATCTATGTTTGCTGTTATCATGACCGGCATTCCAATCGCCAGGGGGAGTCTTTTCATTCGACCAAAAGTTTTGCCTGAGTGAAGTAGGTCGATTACTTGCGACAGAGATGGATCAGACATGGGCAATCCGTTTATCTCGTCGACAGCAAGGTACTCATGTAGTGGCAGACCGGTTTTTGCAGCATAGCCACGAGCCATTTTGATGTTGATTCTGTCTTTAGTCGTGTTGTCAGAGACAATGACAGGTGTTAGTTCATTGGGCTGTAAGTTCCAGTGAACAACATTATTCAGTGGAGAAACAATTCTTCTCTGCAGAATCTGATAATCAGAAATGTTGCAATCACCATTGTGAAGTCTGGTCAGCAGCTCCACGAAGCGCATGTTTTCTTCACCTGTCTGTCTGTTGATTTTTTCCAGGAGGACCACGGTAGAAATAGAAAGCCATAAGATCTTCCCTTTCACGTGTCGTTGAAAGTGATCGGAAGTGGATGCCCGCGTCGGGTCAACGTATGCTGACAGCCATGTTTCCTCCACAGGGGGGAGCTGGGCCAAATTGCCAGTGAAAATGATGTTTATCCCACTGAATGCAGCCGAGTTTCCGGTGGCGCGGGAGAGGGAGACACTAACAGTGTGAAGAAATTCACAACTGATCATAGAGATCGGTAAGTAGTACATTCCATGTACTAGACTGTGCTGCTCGCTAGGGACTTGTTACCCCTAGTTTCAACAGGTTATGGGCCCCGAAACCAGACGCCTTTGGCGCTATTGGTTGTGAAGCCAAGCAACGCACACTCTCAAGTCATTGACGGAGAGAAAAGGTAAAACAAAGGTAACTGGGCGAGGCGCCCAGTGTGGTTTTCATTTTCTTGTTAAATTAGTCACCGCACTTGGCTAACCCTTCTGGGAAGTGAGGGATAGACTCAGAGTCATCCGCTTACCTGGATTGTATACGCCCGGACCCAGGGCTAAGGGGACCCCGTTAATTACTCAGCGGTCTAAATTACGAGTATCCCTGTACAAGGGACAGTCTTGGATGACGTTAAAAACCGGCCTAGATTGCCTTAAAAATCTCGCAGTGAAGTCCTTTATTATTTTTGTAACATTCAGGACATTTACAAGAAGGTGATTTATTACAAGGTAGATTATATGGATCTTGAAAATGTCCAATGTTTATAACATTAGCACGTCTACGATTGTTTTCTTCTATTATGAATTCATCCAAGTTATATTGATTGTATAATTCAGAGAATGTTCCATAATTTGGAAGATTTTGAAGATTAGACATGTTTTGTCTGTATCTTTCATTTTCACGCATATTGGCATCAAAATTATATAAATTATGAAGATCAGTAGATCTTCTTGGTGTAGGGTTTACTATCGGTACATTTGATGGTATTACCGGTACAGTGTCAATAGTACGATTAGTTGGATAATCGTATAAATTGAAAAAATCTTCATAAGGCGTAATAGGCCTTGTTGGGATTTGAGATGATGCCATAGATTCTGGAGCCGTATGGTAAACAGAATCTTGATCAGATTGGTAAAAGTAATTTAAATCTGATGAACTTACAGATTCTGGTCGGAGGGATACAGTGTCATGGTTAATTACCATCCCTCTCAACATATTTTGTAAGTGTTCTATAGTGCGTGCATTAGTATTCATTCTTCGAGCTTCCAAATTAGCTCGTCGAACTTGATCCACATAATATTGTCTGGTATGTACATACCACCAACTTATTTGTTCATCATCAAAGGAACCAGGCATTGGTCCTTCAGGCTCCTCATCGGTATAAAGTCCTTCATACCCTGAAGAATTGGCCTCAGATTGATGTGATTCATTATCTGTTTGATATCCTTCATTATCGGTTTGATGATGGGATATACTAGAGGAAGCAAAGATAGGACTAGCAAGATCGTCCAAACTTTGAGTATCCTTAGTATCTGCAAATATTGCAGAATCAAAGATATCAGAGTAGTCCGTTGATTCAGTTCGTACTTTTTGTACATCTCTGGATACAGAATCTCCCGAATCTTCGGATATCTCATCAATTCTCCCCATGAAGTCGTCCGTGGGAATCGCACGAGTACCTTTGTACTTGTAAATCTTGGGGACAAATTCTTCATCAAAATCTGTCATTACCTGATCTCCAATTCTGGCAATCAGAGGTAAAGATGCTGATGTCGAAGATGCCATAGCATGCCCAGAACCAAGTGTTGATTGAGCTGCTGTGCGAGCAGCAAGTTTATTCGCACGATTCTTTGCTTTAGCTGCCTTATTGCGTTCCCAATTTGGTCCTTTAGACTGATTAGGGACTTGACCAGCCCATTGGGGTCTAAAAGGAGTCTGAGATTGGCCAGGTGTATGTTTTGGTCCATTAGATGGTCCACCTGTCGAAGTATGTTGTGTTGGGTTTCTTCGATTTCCCATTGGTTTTCTTCCACCTCTGCCTCGAAAGGACTTTCCACGATATGGAGTCCAGGGGGTGCGAGGTTGTCCTTGTTGCAATTGTTGGCGTGCCATATTTGCAACTACTTGAGAGTTAGAATGTTTATTCCCTCTCGTGACAACAGAAGTATTGACATTGTTCCTGTTACCTTTCCTTCGGGACCATTCCTCAGATATGAGATTAAGGAATTCATCTACAGTGTCATCATCTGCGGAATGTGCCAACAGATTTGCGACAAAGCTGTCCCATGAAGGAGGTAAGGCATGTAGGATCATCATAATTTGCATTTTGACGGTTAAGGTTACACCTTGATTTGACACTCTATTAATCAAGTCCATAAGATGCGGAACTTGAGTGTTTGGATTGGAATTCTCTTTGAGTTTCCAATCGACAATTTGTCTATAGAGTCCAAATGTAGCAGCCAGACCTTGTTTACCAAATTTATCCTTTAGAGATTTCCAAAGGACTTCGGCTTTATCATTTTTATCGTCAACAAGGTGTACAAGATTAGGTGCTAGTTTTAAGGTAATGTAACCTTTGGCTTTCATATTGTCCTCTTTAAATTCGACGTATTCTTTGCGAATTTCTTTAAGGGTTTTTAACTGATCTGGCTTTATATCAGATGTCTTGATCGCCTCTTTTTCAGATGGTTCAAGATCTCTGGGCCAATCAAGTTTAGGATCAATATGTGCACCAAGACCTTGACTGTTCAAGTACGCAGTCATAAGTCTTTCGAATGCAAGCCAATTTGATCCAGTAAGAACAGGAACAATGGAGTTTATCGAATTGGAAGAAGACATTTTCTTACTTTGGTTAAGTTTGTTTAAAATCTAAGAAGATTTTTCGTAAGAAAAGGTTCAAATAATAAGGCATAAGAATATATGTGATGATGTAATTTCTGTCCTGATTTCTTAAGCTTAATGTCGTTTATGTCAAAAATGACAAGAATATAGTATTTTTTACTATCTAGTGTTAATACTAGAAAGTAAACTAGGGAATATCTTTTTTACACGTCCTTTCAGGTATGTAATATCGAATTTCCGTCACAGGGTTAGATGCGAATCTAGCCCTCTTATTGTCTCTATCATCGACAAGTTTGTCGAAAATAGATTCTTTAGGTAATTTTATGTGAGGAAAGTCCTTATACCGTCCGGGAAGCCTTCCAGTTTCCTGCCATATTCCCATGTCATTACTATATTCGTCAACAACCCTTTTCACTTCGGTTCCCTCTTGATTTGAAGGAAACACTCCAGCCGCTCTGTTTTGGGCTCGAGTTTTAGATACGATATATCCCCAACTTGCAATGTTGGGGGCGCATCTACTCCAGGTAGGTGTTGTTGACTTTCGCCATCCTTTTTGTTCTGTATTACGTTTTAGTTGGGTCTTATATACGTTAAAAGGTGTATTTACCTTTCCTTTTTTGTATATTTGTGTAATCTCCTCCGGAAGAGGAATTCTGCCCCTTTCGTCAGATGCGATGCCAAGGAAATGTTGGCGGTACGCATCCGAATCCAAAGCATTAGGGATATTCGTCTTATTTTTCCATTGACGATTACCCTTATGCCAGTCGTTTTTGGTGACTGGTCTGAATTGGACATGGGCATTGTTTGGTGGTCCATAGGACCACTCTTCCGGTTTAGCGTTGTGGATCCAAGGCGATCCACGATCTTTGTTATATCGCCAACCTTCGTTGACGATAACAGGTCGTCCTTGTGGACGAGAGACTGGCCCAACAGCCTTCGCGGCCTTGGCGTATGAGACTAGATTATCTTTATGAGATAAGTATTTCTAGAAGACTGACCTGTTGGGCTCCGCATTGATTTAGGAGCCGTCGGGACTCCTTTATAGTCGAAGACGACTTTTTGTACACAGCGGTGTACATGATGTATCGCATCAGGATGCGAACAGTGGCAGCCTTTTGCTGCATGAGGCATATATGGGCGCGAGCCCATGGGAACAGGATACTTTTTATAGTTCCTATTAAGCCTCACAGCTTGAGGCGCAGAAGTCGGAACAGGTATACGTAATGAAGGTACCATTTCTGGTACCTGTGCCTTTGCAGGCGGCGGCGAATTCTTTGGTAAGGCCCTAACGGGGGCCTGGAGATGCCGGGCGCCAGAGCCGGGCAAATTGTTCGGGATAGTCCGAGAGGGGACTGTCCTCGAAGAAATCGGAGTGCCAAGGGCACCGCCAGCAGAAGACAACGGCGAGAAAGAGTTTACAAATGACATTTTTATATAAATTGAAAAAATTGATTTTAAAATTTTGCTGAAATCAGGAGGTTTAATCATCACATAGTTCTTTGGATAAGATCAAAAAGAAAGGAATGGGTGTTCAGAGCCTTCAGCCCTTACTAATCCCAGAAAACAGATAATTTGTACGCAAATTGGATGTTTCGGCACAAGTTTCGCACATCATTGTTTCTTCTTGTCATGCATGTTGAATTTGGTACTAATCGTTATGAAAGGTGTTATATTAACCAAGATCTATGTCACATTGGTATCCACTTCGATGTTTTTAGCATCTAATAACGCAGCATAATATTTGCGTGGGATATGATCCAATGTAGGTAAGAATAGCCAACCTAAGCGTCTGACAATAGATTAAAGACTCGGGGATCGGCCCTTGTCCCTTCTTAAACGATCAAATGATAACCGTTTAATCTCTGGAATAACCATGACGATAACGACTGCATTCCCAAATGCATGAGATAAGTCCATCACTTAGATGGTCTATGGGGTCTCAATCCCCCACTAGACGTGTATGTACAAGTATTAAGAATTAATCTAGACACCGCTGGGTTACAGCTGAGTGTATTCTTAATCTAGAGAAGTCCCTAAGGGCTCATTCTCGATAGGCAGAGTGTACGGTCCACAATGTGACCTCATCTCACCCCTTATACTAGAATCTATTATTACTTGTACATATATTAGGTATTTTACAGGATCGAAAATCCTGATGATGGTATAGCGTGGTTCAATACGTCCAATCACATCACACTGCCCAAGCGGAATACAGTGTGGGACGTTACCCTTTTATACGGTAGGTAATAACCGGTGAAGTTCACACTTCACAAGTGAGCCAATTTCTATTGACGCAGTAATGGTCCTTTGTCGATAAATAGAAACATGACGCCTGTCCACATTTGCTTAAGCTCGTTGATAGATTTCTGTGAAGGTTCACAGGATGAGTCACCAGGCGTAAGATTGAGTGCGGAGTGCAGGGTAATGCCCCCAACATTGTCTGCAGCGATACCCATGTGAGATGTTATACGCAGTTTGCAGCAGTTAACACTGAGCCACCTATCCTAGTAGAATCCGAGCTGATTACGAGGAATACGAGTAGAGTCCAAGCCCATTCCGAGTAGGGTCCAAGGAGTACTAGTAATCCGAGTAGAATCCGAGCTGAGTCCGAGCCCAGTCCGAGTTGAGGTGAATCCGAGTGCAAACTCGGAGTGCACTCGGACTCCGAGCTCAGTCCGAGTGGAGTCCGAGTGGAGTCCGAGCTGAGTTCAAGTCAGACTCTGAACCCAATCTGAGCTTATTCTCAGTTGTTTATCATTGCAATAAAATTCCAAATAAATCCTGAAAAAATGCAGAAAAATCATGTGATCCAGGCCATATAGGAATTATGAGACCAAACACACCCAAACTTGAGATATTTGCAAAATACTTCTTCAGATGTTCAGAGTGTAATCTTAGAAAATGAACAAAATTCATGATGTGATCAAGGACATGCAGAGTTGCTGGTGGTTAGTAAATGATGACCAGAGGTGTACACCTGTCATTCCCTACTGGTGGTTATGAATGGCTGTCAGTAGTAGAAGTCAGTTGCAGTGACTTGCAATGGTCAGTACCAGTTGAGGTCTTACTCAGATGATCTGGTTGTGTACAGTGTCACAGTCAACTTCTACAATCCCACTGCCTGTTGACAACAGCAACCAATCACCTAGTATGACATTGCAGACAGTTTTAGAGCTCATGAATAAATGATAACCTAGGGTTGGAGATTGTGAGGTGTTTGTATTGAAGTCAAGGAGAGAAGGGGGGTGGATATGAGTTCTTGGTAATTTAATGATGGTACATGATTATGAGTACTGGTTTTTAACACCATCAGGGAATGTCTGGGGTATACCCCTGTCGTTCCTTACTAGCCCTATCAGTTACACCATATTGATACTCAGTGTGTTATGATCATGTTTGGAACCTTTGCCTGCCCAGAAAGCTTCCACACCAGAAGCATCTAGAAAGCCCCACCTGGCACAGCTACTACTAGTAGTCCAGTAGTAACCACAGTCTGTTGGCATGGACTGAGACTGAATATCTTTCCTACCTGTGACTTGGAAAGCACTCAGTAGACATGAATAACCCACCACACTTTATCACCTGGCCAGAACATTGTTCCATGGAATCTTTGGATGGGGTGCAACCTGGTCCAGGTGGCTGGTTTTTGGACAGCTCTCTGTGAGCCTGTGATGGACTCAGGTTGTCTCTGTCTCTATCATTTTAGAATTTTATACCAGTAACCAGATTTCTGCCAGATTCCATTGCTGCAAATACTCCATTTAATAGTGTTCCAGTTCCACATCAGATGAGCAGGATTTAGTGATTCAGATTTTATTGTATATTAACCTGGAACAAGTTGAGCATGACTCTGTGGTTGAATCTTTGAGATTGTCAAGCCAAATTATAATCTGAGAGGAGTTGAAAAAGCCAGTTTCTGGTGTTTATTACCACCAATCTCCTTTATTTTATGAGGGTACATGTCTGCACTTGTTTGAAGGATGCTATATTGGATAAAGACTCAACTATCATGGGAATATCAAATGGCACCCTCAGATAATTTCACAAGAAGTTGGAAATCACTATTGCTGGTGAATCTGTTTCATGGATGTGGTAATTCATGCAGTGCCACAAGGGAAGGAGAGCAGGTACATACATACATTTAAAGATTGAAGCAGTATCAAATTTTCATGTTGATCTGCATAGCTACTCAGAACAATGGCCTTGTTTGGCTTCACAATTCTTCTATGACCAGTGGAATCTGGACCACATGATTTTTCTACATTTTTGAAATTTTCTCACTTGCATTGCAAAAGTGTTTTGCAAATATCTCAAGCTTGGTTTTGTTTGGCTTCACCATTCTTATATGACCTGGATCACATGATTTTTCCGCATTTTTCAAGATTTTTTGCAGACTTTGCCATTTTTTACACAAAGCGTCTGAAAAAGTATTTTGCAAATATCTCAAGTTTGGCTTTGTTTGGTTTCATCATTTTTATATGACCTGAATCATGTGAATTTTCCGCATTTTTTACATATTTTTTGGGATTTTATTGGACATGTAAAGAATTCCAAATAGTACCAAATAGTGCCAAACATAATGGTCATATGTATATAGGGCCATGCCAATGTTGCCATTGCCCCCCCTGCTGCTCGGAATTGTGCACGAGAATTGAGCTTGGACTATTCGGACTTGACTCGTATTCCGAGTTGAGTCCGAGCTGGGCTAGCAGTAGGACTCTATATGGAACACTCGGACTGAGCTTGGATTCCGAGCTCAGTCCGAGCAGAGACAATCCTACTATATTCCGAGCTCAACTCGGATTCTACTTGGACTGAGCTCGGAGTGAGCTCGGAATACGAGTTCATGTTTTGGTGAGTCGTCTGCCATTTCTTTTGCTACTAGTAATCCTCGTAATCCGAGATTCTTAGGTGGCTCAGTGCTAAGTGCTCTAATTGTCTAAACTTCAAGTTCCAATCACAAGAAACCACTTGCATCCACCTGCACTGAGTGCCCTACTATGGATCATTACCAGCCATCAGTTAACATGGCAAAAGTCTGATCACATCTGATCACATCTGACACACTGATTGTCTGACTGCTGATTGTCTGATGCACACTTTTTAGACTATATGTAGGTTGTCTGATTTTCTGATTATCTGACACAATAATTGTCTGACTGTCTGACTGTCTGAGAGATGCTGACAGACTAATTGGCTTACTGTCTGACTTGGACTAGGATAGTGCTGACATGGTGCCACTAATTATCTGGTTGTCTGACTATTGTCACGAGCCTTAGACAGGCTACACAACACAAGACTCAATTACTCCGGGGCTACTGCTGACCGTGTCAAGCAGCGAGGGCGTATACAAGAACCGTCGAGGTTCAGGGCAAAGGTAAGAAGGGGGCTCCGAGCTGTCCAAGGAAAGACTAGCTTGTTGCTTAGAGTATGTACTACAATATACGCTACTTATACTACTCGGGGCGTAGGGTATGAGTCATAGGGTACAGGGTATGAGTCATACTATGTCATAGGGCGTAGGGTACATGAGTCAGTACATGCACGAAGCATGCGGCGTATCAAGGAGTAAAACAGGGGCTTGACATAGCCTCCGTTTCAAGGTTCGGATTCCAGACGAACTGGAAGGGGATCCAAAAATTCGATGGTATGACAATTGGCACTCACGTTCTTCCTGATGCTCCTTCGTCTTTACCCGTTACCAGACCTGCGTCCAATGCCGACGGGAGGTTACTATCGAGTGCTAAGGTTAGGCCTTTCGACTTTCCACATAGGGGTCCGTCTCCAGGGTTCACCGAATACCCTATTGACATCTCGCGATTCCTCGTTTGAGGCGTCACCCATGATCTTGCCTAGGCGCGTCCTCTCCCGATTCCTCGTTGTTTCTTTCTTTTTCTCTCCCTGTTCGTATTGGATCTTGTTGCTACAGGCATCAGTCACTTTAAACTGGTGTGGGTCCTTGCGACGAATTCGCTTCTTCGCGTGCGCTCTTCCAGCGTTGCCAGTTCCTTTCGAGTTTTCGTCGGTATTCTTCGTCGAAAGCCTTGTCATCCCACCCATAAAGGCGCGGATGTGGAATATAGAGGGGGAGGAGGTGCGGAGGTGTCGGCGTCGGCGGTCCAGAGGGGGTTGGAGACAGGGATGATGGGGGAAGGAGGGGAAGGGGTTTGTTTTGTCGTAACGCTGAAGGGTTCTTCTTATAGTATTCCCTTATCGCCTTCTTCGCGTTCTCCATGTGTTCCTCGGGTTCCCAGGTGTTCTCTTCTTCGGGTAACCCTTTCCATTTTACCAGGAAACGTTTCCCTTGCCTCGTTTTTCTTACCCCTTTTACGGCTTCCACTTCGTATTCTTCACGTCCATTAATGATTTCCGGTGGCGGCCGTGGTTCGTTTTCCTTCTGCGCCGGGAATTGCGGTTCATGAACTGGTTTAAGTTTCGACTCGTGGAAGACGTCGTGTATCCCCCATGTCGGTGGTAATTCCAGTTTATACGCTGATTTCCCTACTTCGGAAATCACCTTGAAGGGTCCGTGGAACTTTGCGTCGAGCTTTTTTGATGTCCTTGTTGTTTTAATTTTGGACGCATCTAGATATACTCGATCTCCTGGTTGATACCGTCGGGATGGTTTGACGTGTTTATCGTGTTGTCTTTTCATCCTTTCGGCGGCTTGCTCCAAGTTCGCTTTCACCGTTTTCCATGTCTCTTTGAATTTTTCGATATATTCCGCAGCCGAGTGGTTCGTCGTTTCCGTTTTCCCTTCCGTTCCCTTGAATGGATTTCGTCCCGTTGTAATCATGAAAGGGGAAAACCCTGTCGCTGAATGTCGTCGATCGTTATGGCAGAATTGAGCTATGGGGAGCCAATCTGTCCAATCGTCTTGTTTTTCGTTTACATACATTCGCAGGTATTCTTCCAATTCTTGATTTACTCGTTCTGTTTGTCCGTCCGTTTGTGGGTGATACGCCATTGAAGGGTTTGCTTCTATCCCTAATATTTGGTATAATCCTTTCATAAATCCGGATACGAATTGCGTTCCTCGATCCGATATGACCTTTTTTGGTAGTCCTTGTTCCTTGAATACATGTTCCCGATAAAGGTTTGCTACTCCTTGCGACGTTATCGTTGTATTGCATGGGATAAAGTAAGCCTTTTTCGAGAACCGGTCGACAATTACCAAGATCATATCTTTTCCCTTTGATGGTACTAATGGTCCGATGAGGTCCACGCTGATTACTGCCCATGGTTCTGACGGGATTTCGTTTGGCTGTAATGGCGCCGCTCGTGGTTGTCTATCGGGTTTATTGATCTGGCATTGATGACACGCTTTGATGTACGTTTCAATGTCCCGTTTCATATTAGGCCACCAGAATCCTCTTGTTGTTAATTCCAAGGTTTTTGCGACTCCTGGATGTCCTGCCGTTTTTACGTCATGGTTCGAACTGATTACCCTTTCTCGGATTTCCGGTTTCGCTGGTACGTATATTCTTCCTTTCCATTCCCAGCATTGATCGAGAGTGTCGTATTTGAAATCCGGGTCCTTTTCTTTTATTCCTTTGATTACTTGTTTATCGAAATATCGACGATGTGTGTTACGAATTTCTTGTCGAATACTTAGCCATTCGTAACTTTCGTCATCTATTCTGATTTCGATTTTTCCGAATATATCTTCTTTTAGGAGAATGATTCCTTCGTTATCGTTTTCTCCTTTCGGATGTCCGGCTCTTCTAGATAATATATCGGCTTTAGTATTTGTTTTCCCGGATCGATGTTTTATGACGAAATTATACTCTTGCAGATCCATGATCCATCGGGCTTGTCTCCTGTTCAGGTTTTGCGGTTTTCGGAAATATGTAAGGTTTTGATGATCTGTCAATACTTCCGTTACCGTTTCTGTTCCTTTTAGGTAATGAGCCCAATCGTAAAATCCTTGCATTACCGCTAGCATTTCTTTATCATATACTTCGTAGTTTCTTTCTGCGTCGTTTAATGCTTTTGATATGAATGCTACGGGTTTCCAAATTCCGTCGTCGTCGAGTTGAGAAAGTATCGCCGCAATTGCAAAGTCCGATGCGTCCGTTTCCATTCGGAAGGGTCTTCCTGGTTTAGGGATGATGAGGACCCTTTCGGAGGCGATTTCCCTTTTTAGTCCTTCGAACGCTTCCTGTTGTAATTCCGTCCATAACCATTCAATTTTTCCCGTAAGTTTTGTTAATGCTTTCGCTATCTTCGCAAAACCTTTAATGAACCTTCGATAGAAGTTGACAAATCCGAGGAATTGTTGAAGTTCCCTTTTTGTTGTTGGCGTTGGCCATTCGGCTATTGCTTTCACTTTATTAGGGTCCATCCGTATTCCTTTATTTGAAATGATCAATCCTAGGAATTCGATCTCTTCTTGCTCGAAGTAACATTTCTCCGCTTTTAGGGAAAGTTGGTGTTTTCGTAATTTTTCGAGGATTCTCTTGACTTGTTCTTGATGTTCCTTCTTGTCTTTTGAGAATACTAGGATGTCATCCATATAGATTACGACCCATCCTTCGGCAATTTCTTCTCTAAAGATATCATTCATCATTGTTTGAAATGTTGCTGGTGAATTGGTTAATCCGAAGAACATTACTAGCGGTTCGAATAGTCCACGATTCGTTCGGAACGCGGCTTTCCATTCGTCTCCTTCTTTGATCCTGATGTTATTGTATCCCCATCTTACGTCCATCTTCGAGAAGTATTTTGCTTCCGATAATTTGTCAATTAATTCCGAGATTAACGGTAACGGATATCTATTTTTGATAGTCATTTCGTTTAATTTCCGATAATCTTGGACTGGTCGTAGTTTTCCGTCTTTCTTTTTTACGAAGAAGAATGGCGATGCCATGGGCGATTTACTTGGTTTGATCCTTCCCGTTTCTAATTGTTCTTTTAGGAATTCGTCCAATTGTTTTTGTTCTTCCGGGTTTAATGGGTATATTTTGCAATCCACCATTTTTGCTCCTGGTGTTAATTCGATCGCGTGGTCCCATGCTCTTCTTGGCGGTAATTGGTCGAATGTCTGTTTTTCGAATACTTCTTTGTAGTCGCGGTAGACTTCCGGTACTATTTCCTTCCAGGTCCTCTCGATTTGGTTGGCTCCTGCAATATCGGTTGCAAAGTTTGATTTTGCTCGTACTTTTATCCAAGGAAGGTCAACGTGTCGTATAAATTCGGGTCGATCAATATCAATGGCCAGTATTTTGTCTTCTTCTGGATTATATTGATCGATTTCGTCTTCTGGTTCTCTGACCCATGATTCGTCGTAACATTCTCCTGGACATTTTGAGAACTTTATTTGGGCCTTTCTCCATTCGATTTCTGGGTTATGATGTTCTAACCAATCGTGTCCGAGGAATACGTCTTTCTTTCCAATATTTACCACCGCTAGTTCTAGCGTTTCTTCATGGTCGTAAATTCTCATTTTGATCGTGACCATGTCTGTTATCTTTCCTCCGACGTTTAATGTTCCGTCGGCGTTAGTGGCGGTTATCGCTCGTGGTAGTTTGGTTGTGTTGATTTTATGTTCCTCGACAAATTGTTTGGATATCGCAGACATCATGCATCCGCTGTCGATTAATGCTATGGTGTCGAAGCTTTCTTCTGTATCCAGGGTGGTGAGGATGATTCGTATATCCATTTCCCTGTGTCCTGATGCTCCGATCCATTGCGGTTCTCTGAGTTTTCTCAAATACCAAATTGCTTCTTCTTCTTCGAGATCATTGATTTTATTGATTAATTCTTCATCAATTTGTTCTCTGAAGGTTTGGTGGGCGAATGTTCGTAATTGTGTAACTCCTTGTTCCGGGTATTTCCATAATTGTCTTATCATCCATGCGGACGATGAATTTCTGAGTTTACTTGTTTTGTCCCTTATCGATGTGTTTCGAATCTTTCCTTCCTTTTGTTTCACCTCGTATATTATTGATTCAAGGGATACATATTCGGAAGGTACTAGAGATTCATAAATACATCGATCGGAGATCAACGAAGAGGGACTATCCTTCATTGATCTTTCACAAAACCCAATTTCTCTTTCATTTCCGTCTTTTCTTCTTCGGTCATTGATCCGAAGTAGTCTCCTACAGCTTGCCTTCTAATCACGGTTTTTCCTTTGCAGTATTTTGTGATGTGACCGATTTTTCCACAATTATAACATTTTGGCGGAGGTCGGGTTGTTGGTGTTTGGTCGACATCCATTGCGTTTTCGTCTTTGACTTTAACCGTGATCGTTTCTTTCTTCGGTTGGCTCGGTCCGGCTTGCGCGTTCGTCCTAGTTACTTTAAATTCTCTTTTGCCATAGTATCTTTCGGCTTCTCGGAACTGTTTTTCTATTTCCGTGGCCCTGGTGTACCATGCTTGGAGTTGTCCTGGCGCGCTACCGTCTCCGGGATTTCCTAATTCAATTACTCTTCGGCCTACTCCGACTTTGACACCTTTCTTGAATTGGTCGATTAAGGCGATTTCATCGAAGCCTGAGAGCTGGGCCCATCCTTTGAATTCGATAATATATTCTTCGATGGTTTTATCTCCTTGTTTTAATTCCCGTAATTTCTTTATTGCTTCGTCCCGGGTTTCCGTTGTGAGGAAGTATTGTCTTGCTTCTTCTGCGAATGTGTTCCAGTTTACAAAGGGGGGTTTATGAATGAAGACATATTCTTCCCATGCCGGATGTTCTGGGGTCGCTTCTTCTGCCGGTACCATTGTGCATGCCTGGTAATGGGTACAGGTTCGTCCCGGGTAGGTGTTTGCGAACCTGATCCTTTCTTCGTCGTTCTGGGCAATTTCTCCTATTTTTCCGTTTGCCCAGTTTGATGCTCGGTTTCCTTTCCCTTTCCGGATTCGTTGGATTGCATATGTGACCCGTGCGATGTCATCCGTTAACCTTACTTGGACGAAGTAATAATTCATCCTTCTGAGCCATGAATCGATTTCCGCCGGTTCGCCTTCGTAATGTTCCGGTGGTTCTATCTTTAATTCCGGTGGTCGTGTCCTAAGCCTGTCGGCGTCTCTATCGGCTCGTTCTGCCGCACGTCGTTCTCGTCCGAGTTGTCTTTCAAACTCTTGTTGTTGCTGGGCTAGTTGTCGTTGGAAGTTTTCGTTTTGTACCCGTAGTTGTTCTACAACAGTCGCAATACTTGCTCCCATTGCTGCTGCAGCAATAGTTGCGTCTTCGGTTTCCGTTGCGATTGTTTCTATTGTGGGTACGGCCGTTGTCGAGATTGCTCCGGTGATATCTCCGTGTTCGTTGAAGGTTGGTTGGACAACCTGTATCCTGTTTCGTCTCATGATGTATGTGAATCCTGCCAGCGCGATCGCAGTGAGCGCAGCTGGTAGGGCCATGATTTAGCGGGTGTTTGGGGTTGTGTAGAGTTGTTGATGTATTTGTGCAATATAAACTGCAACAAGGTAGAGGTATGTGAGGTGTGCTATCAGGGCGATAGCAAGGAAGATCCGTAGGAAATTCGTGGTGAGTGGTGTGAAGAAAAGCAACAAGCTTATGTCACGAGCCTTAGACAGGCTACACAACACAAGACTCAATTACTCCGGGGCTACTGCTGACCGTGTCAAGCAGCGAGGGCGTATACAAGAACCGTCGAGGTTCAGGGCAAAGGTAAGAAGGGGGCTCCGAGCTGTCCAAGGAAAGACTAGCTTGTTGCTTAGAGTATGTACTACAATATACGCTACTTATACTACTCGGGGCGTAGGGTATGAGTCATAGGGTACAGGGTATGAGTCATACTATGTCATAGGGCGTAGGGTACATGAGTCAGTACATGCACGAAGCATGCGGCGTATCAAGGAGTAAAACAGGGGCTTGACAACTATCTAAGAGGCACTGACAGATGCTGACACACTAATTATCTGACTGTCTGACTATCTAATAGGCACTGACAGATGCTGACACACTGATTATCTGACCGTCTGACTGTCTGAGAGACACTATTTCATAAGTTGTCTCACTTGTCTGACTAATTGTCTGAGAGACACTTAAGCATCAGACAACATCAGACATGATCAGACTTTTGCTGTGTTACTGCTGATGTACCTCTGATCACAAATACTAGTAGTGGCAAGTTATTGGTATGCCTGGGCCAGAAAGAAAGCCTGTTAGTGTTACAAACGTACGTCATGGCCTATCTTTTTCTTACATATCTTATCACTTCCGTTATCCCTCCTACGTCACTGTTTGCATACGTGTTCCTTCTGGAACATTCATCGTTTATCATATGCTACTTCATTTTATCACATGCATGTCAATTATCACATGTAAACCGTTGCATTATCACATGTGACCGTTTCATTATCACATGCATTCCTACTTACTATATTTGCGTATGTACCTTGTACTATATAAGACACGCAAATATACAACTAGACCTCAGTCTAGTTTTAACAGTCAAAATCTGTCTCGTTATCGTCTAAGCTCCCTTGAGGACTTATCTGATAACACTCTTATTCTTTGAACATTCTTAAGTGCCGGAACTCCCTTGAGGAACCTACAGTACCTGATAGGCTTGACTTATTAGTGAACGAACAAATGTAACAATAAAACTAGACTCCTCTCCGAGCATGATAGCTTTAACGCTCTCACCTCCCATCATTCACCATTGCTCCACGACAATCTAAAAGTACCCCTCTGAATAATGCCAAACGAAACCCCCTTGACCATCTCTATTATCTTGACAAACATTCCATTCATTGGGATAAACGAGAAAACAGCTGGTGTTATATCGCTTCAGGAAAACCCATACCAGGTCACCAGTTTTGGGTAAAACAAAAACTTGGAAGACCGCCAAATCAATCCTTCCCATTTGAAGGAGGATTATACCTAAACGAACACAAACTTGCCTTCCACGAAAGCAGTAAACGTTGGTACGCCACTGAATCGGAAACAGGAGAAGAACCGTACTTTATTAGAGATGAATATTTCGAAGGAGAACCCTTCGTAGGAGGAAAAGAGGAGTTATCACGAACCGCGCTACAACGTTGGAAGAAAGCGAACGAACCAGAAACCGTAACCGCAAGTCAAGAAACTCCTGTCGCATCACCACAAGTCCATTACAGAGAAAGCGCTGAACCGTCAGGAGAGTCCGATAAAGAAGACGATAAAGACCCTTTTTCTGAACAAGAAAAAGAAGAAGAATCCCAGGATAAACTTGAATACGCACCTGGAACCGAAGACATTGTTATACCCACAGTCAAACAACGAGTTGAAGATGAAACCTCAGCTCAACTCATTGCTTCCTTATCCCTTGTAACCGAATCAAAACTCGAAGCTACACGACCTGCACCATTACCCCCTGTTACTTTTCCATACTTGTCTACCCCACCAATCAATCCATTTCCCTCTAAGAAAGGAAAAGAACGAGATATGAGTGGATCTGGATCAGGACCCCGAACTGAACCAAGGTCAGATCTACCGAAGATCAAACCTCCTAAACCATTTGAAGGAGATCGAAAATATCTCAATCCGTTCTTAGCAAAAGCCGAATTATTCATGAAAATGAATAAGATGACAGATGCCCAAGATGATACAGTTCATCATGTACCATATCGATGGCAATGCTCAACAATGGCGCGACAACAAAATAACTGAATACGACGCCGAAACAACAAAATATGCCAATTATGATGCTTTTGTTAAAGAACTAAAGGAAGATTGGGGACAAGTAGATGAACCAGGACTAGCAATGCACAGATTACTCACATGGAGAAAACTCCCGAAGCAATCAATTAATCAATATATCGCACGCGTCGATCGAGATCTTAATCTAGCCAAAGTCACCGATGATACGACAAAATGTCATCTCCTAGTTTTGGGATTACCAAACACCTTACGAGAAAAACTACGGCTAGGAGGTGCTCCGACGACCTATAAATCATTACGAACTCGTATCCTTGACATAGAAGTGGCGAACACGTTATTCTCCACTTTTGGCCAAGCTAAAGAACTTGACGACAAAATGGAAGTCGACGAGGCCGTATTAGAATTAAACCGACAAGCGCGACGAATGCAGATTGCAGAAACCTCCATGGATTGGGTAAAAACCGCTGTATGTTATGGATGTGGAAAAATAGGACATTTAATCTCTGATTGCCCAAATCCCAAAAAGAAACGACAAAACCTTGGGAATTCACGAAGAAAGGCAAAACCTAGAGGACAGTTTCGAGGAAAACCACACGGACGAAACAATGACAAAGGAAAAGGAAAAGGACAAAGAATCAGAGCGCTGGATGCAGATAGCGACGAAGACGACAATGGCTCGTCAAGTGAAGAATCCGACAGTGAAAACGAAGAAAACCAGAGAATCGCCGTCATACGAGAAATGGCGAAAACATTACCATGCAGCGCCCGCCGAAAACTAAACAAAAAGGGTTTTTAGGATGAGACGACGATGAATCGGCGTCCACCGTCTCTGAAGACGAACAATTATGTATAAATGGTGTAACAGTATCATCTATGTCCAGAAATAAAATCACCATTCCCATTACCCAATGTTCGAATCTGAAAACCGCTGAAACCAAGGCCCTTATCGACTCAGGCGCGCAAGGAAAATTCGTCAATAGTTCACTCGTCGATTGGAACAAAATCACCCGCTTAAAGAAACCCATCCCAGTGTGAAATGTGGACGGAACAAATAACAAGTCTGGAGATATACGGTATAAAATCCAGATAAGCTATAACATCGAAGACAACCGGTTTAAAGACTGGTTTTATGTCACACGACTAGGCGATCAATGACTGATACTAGGATTACCTTGGCTCCGAGAAATCAACCCCAGAATAGATTGGTCTGAAGGAACGGTTAGGTTCCCCGATGGTAGGAAGATCAATCCGGAAGAAGAAACTACGTTTGATTATGACGAAGAAACCGAAATGTATCTTCGGTATATCCAAAAAGAAGAATTGGACGCAGATGAAGACGAAGATCTCGAGACTGATCACCTTTGGATCCAAGCAAAAATGTCAGTGTCTCAAGCGCTCACACATGAACATGAAGACAAATCTACAAAAGTAGAATTACCCCCTGAATACGATAAATGGAGAAAAGTTTTTGATAAACAGACATCGGAACGATTTCCCATTTCATGACAATGGGATCATGTGATAGATCTAAAAGAAGGGTTTAAACCTAAAGTGGTGAAGAACTATCCATTATCAATCCATGAGGAACAGCTAATGAATAAATGGGTCAACGAACAACTCAAAAAAGGTTATATTCGACCATCACAATCTCCGCAGGCGTCTCCTTTCTTTTACGTCGCTAAGAAAGAAAAAGGAGAGTTGAGACCCTGCCAAGATTATCGATACATCAATAGCTGGATGAAACGGAATGCCTACCCCCTTCCTTTAGTATCCGACTTATTATTAAAACTACAAAAAGCGAAATATTTCTCCAAGTTAGACCTCCGATGGGGTTACAATAATGTGCGAATAAAGAAAGGTGACAATGGAAGGCCACATTCACGATGAACCATGGCCTCTTCGAACCTACCGTAATGCTTTTTGGATTATGCAATTCACCGTTGACATTTCAAATGATGATGAACGAATACTTCCGCAACATGATAGCCGAAGGATGGCTAGTCGTCTACATTGACGACATGTTGATATATGGAACAAACAAGGAAGAAATGAGGGAGCGCACTCAGCAAGTCTTGCAACGGCTAAAAGAAAATGATCTATTCCTGAAACTGGAAAAATGTAAATTCGTCGCCAAGGAAGTCGAATTCCTTGGGATGATCGTTAAAGAAGGAAAGATCATGATGGACCCCGTAAAACTTGCTGGAATCAGCAAATGGCCTGAACCAAAAACCGTTAAACAAATACGGTCATTTCTAGGGTTCGTGAATTTTTACAGGAAATTTATAGGAAACTATGCCAAAATAGTGGCTCCGCTCACGGAACTTACAAAGAAAACAGTTCCCTACTGATGGGATGCAGAGTGTCAGAAAGCATTTGACACGTTAAAGGAGAAATTCCTAGAAGAACCGGTTCTAGTTATGCCAGATCCGACGAAACCGTTTTTGTTAGAGACCGATGCGTCAAATTGGGTGGTAGGAGCCGTCCTGAAACAACGGGGATCTGATGGAGAACTGCACCCATGCGGATTTATCAGTCATCAGTTAAGCGATACCGAACAAAGATACCAAGTATACGATCGCGAGTTATTAGCAATAAAGAAAGCATTTGAAACCTGGAGACACCTTCTTAAAGGAAGCCCACATACAATTATGATCCACTGTGATCATAAGAATTTATCATATTACAAACATCCGCAGAAGATGACTGCCAGACAATCACGCTGGTGGCAAGAAATCACGGAGTTTGATATCAAGTTAGAACACGTCCCTGGATCAAAACATATTCAGGCAGACGCTCTATCAAGACGCCCTGACCACATTAATGAAGAAGAAGCAAAAGCAAAAGAAATCCCACAAACCATGATCACCGATGACATGGTTATCGCCGCAATCAATGTATCTTGGGCAGATAAGATTACCGAATTATTGCCACAAGATAAATTTGCTAAAGTTGTAATTGACGGTCTTAAACACGGAAAGCTACCCCTCCGATCAAAGTTTAATGACTGGAAGAACGACGACAACATCATTCGTTATCAAGGACGTGTTTATGTCCCTCAAAACGAAGAATTACAAAACGAAATAATCAAGTCGCATCACGACCCCGTAGTTATGGGTCACCCTGGATGATTAAAGACACTAGAGCTAATCCGCCGTGACTATTATTGGCCTGGAATGACAACAACTGTATCTAAATGGGTCGAAGGCTGTGCCTTATGTCAACAAATGAAGGTTAATACACATCCGATCACACTGGGTTTGATGCCTATTAAATCCCACGCCACACGCCCATTCGAACAAGTTTCAATGGACTTCATCACAGATCTGCCAATTATCAACGGTTTTGATTCTGTTTTGACCGTGGTCGATCAAGGCTTAACAAAGGGCGTAATATTCATACCATGCAAAAAATCTTTTACCACTATGGATACCGCCAATTCTTACATTAACGATGTTTACAAACGTTACAGGTTACCGACAACCCTCATCTCCGATAGAGGACCACAATTTACCTCCAAAGTTTTCGAAGAAATCTGCAAAATCTTCAGAATTGATCATAGAAAGTCGACCGCCTTTCATCCGCAAACTGACAGAGAATCGGAACGACTCAATCAAGAGCTAGAAACCTACCTCCGGTTATACTGCGTTGATCATCCAAAACAATGGAAAGATCACTTGCCACTAGCAGAATTCGCGCACAATCAACGCGTACATCAATCTACCAAGATGACGCCGTTTGAAATTATGTTTGGAATAGAACCTGTGGCTATCCCCACAGCATTCCCGCGAATCAACGTACCCGCCGCTGAAGACCGCTTCAAGGTCTTAACGCAAATACGAGACGAAGCTCTCGCCGCACACGAACTAGCTAGACAGCTAATGATGACTCAACATGTCAAAGGGAAATCTCCCACATTTAAAGAAGGAGATTTGGTATGGCTAGACTCACGAAACCTGAAAACAGGACAAATAAGAAAATTCTCACCTAGACGAGAAGGACCGTTCAAGATCGAGAAGATCTTAGGACCTGTCACTGCTAAACTTGAACTTCCCCCAAGATGGAAGATTCACCCCGTTTTTCATGTTTCACTCCTTACTCCTTACCACAAGAATGAAACACATGGTCCAAACTTTACAAGACCAACCCCATGTTACAATCATGTACTAGTATTACTCTTATGGACTATAGTTTACTTCATATGACTCACTATACCAGTCATATCACACAGCCCCCCATTATCACTTTTACTCACTCTGACTCATGTACAATACTACGTATGACTCAGTACCCACATATGACTCATACCTTAGGAGTATATAAACCCCAGTAGCTACGCTGTACTTCCCTAGCTTTAGCAATCTACTGCTACTCTGAATAACCCTCAGAGTCTGAACCTCTATTACCTTCCAACCTTTTGCTCACCGCTTAACCTTGGAACCTAATACGTTCTTCCACTTATACGCTGCCACTACCCAGCCTAAGTGTTGACCGCCGTTACACTTTGCTAAAGCTCTCTCGAAAGGTTGCCCAGTGGCAATAGAAGTAGCACCATAGCTTATCAACAATACGAAGTCAATTCCGTTTGCATTGATACGGAAATAGTTGAAGAAACAAACCATTGTTTACACAACCACCTATTCACATTCGAGCACGGGACCCTACACAGAGAGTCTCTAAGCAGCATAAGAAGAACAGCAGGGCTCACCTATATTGTTGGTAGTGCCTGTCTAGACGACGAAATCTTCACAGAGTTACGAAGAAGACAAATCAATTTTAGTTATACGAATTTCGCACACTGGAAGCAGTACTTGGGACAGTTCCAAATAGAAGAAGCAATTGTCCTCGAGAAAGACGCGCAGCGTTTCCAGTCGTTGAACCCATCACCCCGACAGTTACCCCGTCTCTACATTCCTTCCCAGTCTCACGAATCAATCAAGCAGTATTCACAGGTCACATCGTACGATCAGGGTCTGAATATCAGTTGTTATCAGAGCCTCCCCGTGATACCCCAGACGGAATGATATACAAATCGATTGAGACCGACACAATCACAGTTAAAGAAGAATATCAGACGCTTGAAGGAGTTTATTTTTGGCACATCACTGTAGAGAAGCACATTACCTCCAAGGAGATAATTGTCCAATACCAAGGAGTCCAAGAAAATAATTAACCGTGGCAACTATCAACGTAAAAGCGCCGAATCCCAGAACCGTAGAATGAGAAGCGTGGGATAAATATTGGGCAGTAGAACGTGAAAACCCGTTTGTAGAAGATGCATATTTGCTCACAAGTAACAAACTTAAAGAGTGGGAGAAGTACAGACAGAACTACATCGACGAACACCTAGCAGAGGAACTATCAAAGATGTCGACATCAGATAAAGATGACTTGCCTAAATTATACAGGCAAATCACTCATGATCCCGGAGAATATGATGGGAACAGAGTTAAATTTGAAGAATGGTGGAGCAACATGCAACTCCACATGTTGGGATATGATAAACTCCCAGAGAAAGGAAAGATCGTTGCCATATTGACACAATGCGCCGAAGGGGAAGCAGCCTCATGGGCACAAGTGAAGAGAGAAGAAGTTATAAATAACAAATTAACATCATGGAGTCAATTCAAGAAAGATCTTGAAGCAAGGTTCTCCGATCCAACCAAGGAACAGAGAGCCCTTAACGAAATACACAACTTTGTGCAAGGAAAGCTCTCAGTACAATTGTATCTCGATAAATTCAAACAGCTGAAAGTAAGATCCAAGATCTCAGATACAGATGCACTATATTTAGTCAAGAGAGGGTTGACCCCGGCCATCATGAATAAAGTTTATGGGAATGATGATGATATTCCCACCGATTATAATGAGCTGTCCAAGAAACTCAGAAAGATTGGCACCAATTTAGACATCGCCCAAGGATATCAGCGATCAGCTCCAGGAGCAACCAATATTAATGGATCGAACAATCAAAACCCCAGATCTGATACCAAAACAGGATCAGGTACCACATTTGGCGGATCAGGAAAGCCAATGGAAGTAGATCGAACAGGACCCCGATGCTATAATTGTGGAAAGTTTGGTCACATTGCCAAAGAATGCAAAGGGCCCAAACGAGAGAAAGGAGCATGTTTTGAATGCGGAAAGATGGATCATCGTGTAAACGACTGTCCTGTCAAGAAGAAGAAAGATGCAATCAAAGGAAAGACAAAGAAGGTCGAAGAAGAACCCAAACAGGAAGATGAATCGAAGGAAGAGATAGAAGTCGAGGAGCAACCTGAAGGAGAGTATGAAGAAGAAGAAGTGGATTTTACGAACGGGGACGAGTAGGTGCCATACTCCCCCAAGATCAGTATTCACGGACAATAAAGAATATTTCATGTACCCCTAAGTTATTGAAATCAAAGATTAACTTATTAAAAAACCGTGAATGCGAGGCACATGTAACGATATCGCCAAGAACTATGAAGAAAGTTCCACATGTTGTAACAGTCAAAGGATTAATCCACATTGGGAATAGAAAGTGGGGAAAATTCCACCCTGAAATCGATAACGGATGCCAAATAACATGCATAAGTCCAAAATTGGTCAGAAAGTTTGGCTTAAAAAGAACGAAACTTAATACACCAATACCAATGTCAAATGCAGATGGAACACCAAATCGACAAAAAGAAGCAATGCATGTAGCCAAATTGACAATGAAAATAGACTCCCATAAAGAAAACATGGAAGCTCTAATTTTAGATATCGGAGACAATGAGATGCTACTAGGACAAGATTGGTTGTTGGTACACAATCCAACAATCAATTGGCAGACACGAGAAGTAAAGTTTAGCAGATGCCCAAAGAAATGTGGCGCCATCATTAAGAAGATAATAGAACCAGAAAAAGATGAAGATGGGATCTTGAAAGGAATAATGCCCGATTATGTCAAACCATATAAACACATGTTTGACAAAGTAAATTTCGATAAACTACCTATCAGAAGGGAATGGGACCACAAAATCAACCTATTACCGAATGCACCGAAAGAAATCCCTGTGAAGAACTTCAGGCTGACACGAGAAGAAGAAAAAGCCGTAGATGAGTTCCTTGATGGAGAATTAAAAGTTGGAAAGATCCGCCCATCCAAGTCCCCATATGCAGCTGCTTGCTTTTTCATCTTGAAGAAGGATAAATCGAGAAGACTAGTGCAAGACTACCGAGGAATTAACAAATATACGATCAAAGATAAAACCCCCCTACCACAAATAGATGATCTAATCAACACACTAGCTGAAGGGAAAATCTTTACGAAAATGGATATTATATGGGGATACAACAATGTGAGAATCAAAGAAGGACATGAAGAACGAGCAGCCTTCCTAACCCCAAGAGGGTTGTTTGAACCCCTAGTTATGTATTTTGGGTTGACAAATTCCCCTGGAACGTTTATGAGAATGATGTCAACAATCTTCCGAGATATGATCCGAGATAAGAAATGTGTTATCTACATGGACGACATTGTCTTCATCGGTAAAACAAAAGAAGAATTGCAACATCATACGATAGAAGGATTGAAAATCCTGGAAGAACATGACCTTTATGTGAAAGAAAAGAAATGTTATTGGGAAGTAACAGAGGTACCAATGCTTGGACATATTGTGGGAAATGGACAAGTACAAATGGAACCGAACAAAATTAAAGTTATCCTCGATTGGAAAGATCCAACATGCAAGAAAGATGTTCAGAAATTCAATGGATTTTGCAACTTCTACCGAAGATACATAAAAAGATATTCTGATGTTGCAAAACCAATAACTAGATTAATGGGGAATAGACCATTCAAATGGGAAGACGAAGAACAAAAAGCCTTTAAACGAATGAAACAGTTAGTAGCATCAGAAGAAGTCATTACCTTACCGATTGCCGATGGAAAATACCGAGTAGAAGCAGATGCATCTGGATACGCAATAGGAGGAACCCTATCCCAATTACAGAATGGAAAATGGAGAACGGTTGCGCTCCTCTCACGATCAATGTCCGATGCCGAATTACAATATGACATATACGACAAAGAATTACTAGCAATAGTATGCGCATTAAAGGAATGGCGACCCTATCTATTAGACGCAGCAGAACCATTTGAAGTATGGTCCAATCACAAAAATCTCTCCTATTTTAGGAAACCACAGAGATTAAATGGACGACAAGCCAGATGGTATCTAGAACTCCAAGACTACAATTTCGAAATCAAACATATACCTGGAAAAGCAAATACAAAAGCGGACATTTTGTCTCGTTTACCTTGGTATAAAAACGAAATACCAGAACAGAAAGACGTAACTCTATTAGATAACACCCACTTCACCAAGAAAGTAACCACCCCAATACAATTGTTCATGGAAGAACAATTTTTGAAGGGAGGTGAAACCCTTTCAACCAAACAAATTGAAATAAAAACATCATTGGATAAATTAATCAAGACGTCTAAACGTAGAGAAACTGAAGTCCTAAAGAGACAAAAGGAGAAACCAAACCTATTTAAAGAACATGATGGACTATTATTATATGAAAACAGAATCTATGTTCCAGACGAAAAGCTTAGAGAAAAAGTTTTTCAAACCTGTCATGACTCTCCAATAGCAGGACACCCCGGAATAACCAAAACAGAAGATTTAATTAAACGAACCTATTGGTGGCCTTCCCTTTCAAAGGATGTGAAAAAATATGTCAAGGGATGCGATCTATGCCAAAGAAACAAAGCATCACGACAACCAAAAGCGACAACCTTACACCCACATGACATTCCAAAAGAGCCTTGGGAAAGCATCTCAGTTGATATTGTAGGACCCCTGCCTGAATCAAAAGGGTATAATGCTATCTTGGCAATAATCGACAGGTTCTCAAAAATGATTAGATTAATTCCCACGACAACAGAATTATCCGCCGCCCAACTAGTAGAAACATACAAAGATCAAATTTGGAAAATTCATGGAATCCCTAAAAAGATCACAAGCGATAGAGGACCCCAGTTTGTGGCACAACTGATGAAAGATCTTTGCAGTGCTATAGGAACAAAACAAAACCTATCCACGGCATATCATCCCCAAACTGATGGACAAGTAGAACGATCCCATCAAGAAACCGAAACTTTCTTACGACATTATATAAACTATCTCCAAGAAGATTGGGCTGATTGGCTAAGTATAGCCGAATACCAATACAATGATAAAGTTCACTCAGCCACCGGTCACTCCCCTTTCTTCCTTAATTACGGCAGGCACCCCTGGAAAGGAGAACCGACTATACCCAAAGAAGGGAATGCATCAATCAATGATTTCATCGAAAAACTCCAAAACATACAAGAAAATGCCGCTACTGCGATAAGAAAATCCCAAGAAAAAATGATACAAAATTATAACCTAAGAAAGAAATCACCCATAGATCATAAAGAAGGAGACAAGATATGGCTAGAAGCCACAAACATCAAAGACGCTAGACCGTCAAAGAAACTCTCTGCTAAACGATATGGACCATTTAAAATATTAGAAAAAATCGGACAAGCTGCATACAAAATAGAATTACCAGAAACATGGAAATTGATTCACCCTGTATTCCATGAATCTCTTCTCACACCATATACCATACCAAAGTTCCCGAGTCAAAAGAAACACCCCCCGCCACCCCCTGAGGTGATTGGAAACGAATTAGAATATGTCATTGAGAAAATTCTTGATTCCAGAAAACGCAAACGTGGGAAGTCTTCTCATGTCGAATTTCTGATCAAATGGAAAGGCTATGACTCAGAACACAATGAATGGGTAACAAAGAAACATGTTCACGCACCAGAACTTGTTGCAGAATTCCGAAAAAGGTATCCCCTGAAGGTATATTAACCCCACCTTCAACCAAGGAAAGACAACAAGCTGCACTGGCACCATTCATTAAAAAACCTCGCTTCTATTTCATCTCTGAAACATTCTCCTCCTTTTATCTCGCAATGGCCACCAACCCCTCTGCCACCGCCACCCTCACCAAAACCCTCTCCGCCAGCACCTTCGTCTCCCACCTTCACACCATCATTGCTGAATATTTCGGCTTCTGTTCCAATGTCCGGATGGCAGCCACCTACGACATCCCCCTTACCACCACCTCCGAGGAACGAGATGTCTTGAGACGTACGGCACAAATGGTAGCGGATGAGAACGCCCGGATCGACCTCGTCATTGAGGCCCTTAAAACAATCAAAACGTATAATGACAACTTCATCCGAGCCCACGACCCCGACCATCCCTCGATCTCCCGTAGCCGCTGGTGACTCCCACCAGGCAAGGTCTTCTCAAACCTCGTCGCCTGTAACAATTTCGCACTCGGCACCGCCCATGATCTTGACATCGACGAGCTCACCGACCTAGAGCTCCTAAACTTCGCAGATCAGGTATCTAGCACAACCCCTAACTCCCCCGCATTTACCCAACTCTTACACGACATTTTTGGTAGTGATTCCGAGGAAGAAATCGTTGTGGACAACGATTCTTGGGAGGGAGATAATGTTACGATCATGTACTAGTATTACTCTTATGGACTATAGTTTACTTCATATGACTCACTATACCAGTCATATCACACAGCCCCCCCATTATCACTTTTACTCACTCTGACTCATGTACAATACTACGTATGACTCAGTACCCACATATGACTCATACCTTAGGAGTATATAAACCCCAGTAGCTACACTGTACTTCCCTAGCTTTAGCAATCTACTGCTACTCCAAATAACCCTCAGAGTCTGAACCTCTATTACCTTCCAACCTTTCGCTCACCGCTTAACCTTGGAACCTAATACGTTCTTCCACTTATACGCTGCCACTACCCAACCTAAGTGTTGACCGCTGTTACACCCTGGACCTTATAGATAACAAAGAAGAATACGAAATCGAGACAATTGTCTCGCACCGAAGAAAAGGAAACCAATGGCAATTTTTAGTCAAATGGAAAGGTTATCCGACATCTGACAATTCATGGGAAACCGAGGAAAACCTAGAACACTCCAAGGAGACCTTAAACGAATATAAGGAACAACATGGAATCACAGCAATCATCCCCACTACTCGTAAACCACGAAAACGCCGCTCTTGAAACCATGTCCTCTCCCATTGACAACCTATCCGCCGCTGCTACTCCAGCCGCCACAACAGTCGTTGAGGAAACCATCCCTCCGACCCCTTCTAGAGAGGAATCACCTGCACCATTGCCAATTCCTCCTCCCATCTGTATGTTACATTGCACATCTATCACTACGGAATGGTTCCCTATAATTCCTTCTGACGAGGAATTCATACCACGAAATGAAGATTCTTTATCTTCTGATTCGTCCTATACCTTTCCACCATCAAACGCTTCTACGATAGAAGAGCTAATGCGAAACGTCACAGATATGGGGAACGCTATCCTCCCTGATACCCCTGTGCCACCTGAGATGCAGGAAATGGTAACTCAAGTGTTCACCACCAGAGACCAGCTGGTCATCACCTATGCACGCAGACCACGTCCTGACACTACCTCTGCCGATATCCGGATCCTACGAGAAGGATTACTCATGTTCAATACCACCGCCTTCACTTTGGGAATTCCTCCCATCGACGAAGAACTTGTCAATAATTACTTTGAAAGAGCAAGAACCATCGCTGCCACCAATGCCACTACCGCCGCTGCCATTTCTGCTGCCACCAATGCTGTTGCCGCTGAAATCGATACTGTCGCCGCTAACACCACTATCGATGACGAGATCAATGAAAGACTCGTCAATCCCATCTCAATCCCTATCGTCTTCCCAGAAGACACTCCATCACTGAGACCCCTTTACACCCCATTAGATTTAATGAGGGAAACCCACGCTCGATCTATGAGCCCAGTGCCTAGACTCCCTGCTGAAGGACCTATTCCTAGGTTCTTGTTTCAGCATGCTTCCACCCTTGACGACAACTTCAACGTACCCGCACCTGACATTCCCGCTATAAATGTCATCTTGACGCACTACACCGTCCCCTCCTTCGTCGACCTGATTATTCGACGAGCCTTTTACCAAATCTGGACACTGTTTACGTCCTGGACTTTTGCCAACAATTATCTGTTCATCTTGAATAGATATGTTTGCCCCGATCTGATGGCCCTCGTTAACGTCATCATTAACCTCACCCGCCGGTTCCGAGAACTGCACCGCAACCGCTGGATCACCCTGATGATCTGGAACAATATCCACTGGTTCTGCGATTTATGAGGAGATGTATACCTCGAGGAAGCAGTCCGTCTTACCACCGCCAGACATCGACACCACTTTATCCAACCAACACGACAACCTGCCTTAGACACTGGAATGGCCTGGATGCACGGACGCCCTGTATTTCCCTGCACTCCTGTCATCACTACGCTCAAACGTATTCGAACCCTTAGCGACCATCTCAACCCGATGTTGACCCCCGATGGTTGGGATATAACCATATTACGACAGCTACAAACGACGATTAACAATCTCGTATGGAGACATGATCGTAATCCTAACAGACCCAATGCCAGTAATGAATATCAAGATGCCGCCATCATTGCACTTCAAACAGGACATACCATTGAAGGACGCGACGTCCCTATCCCTGAAAACCCAGTCCGCCGCACTATCTTCCATCTCCATGGACCTGATCCAAGTGCTGAGCGATTAGTATCATTCGAACCGAACAACTTAGCCTTCGACGGAGAAGATATTCCCGGAACTCAAGGCTGTTACATATGCGGAGCCTTGCATCATACTACCGAACACCATTGACGACGAGAAATACGCCGAGGACCAGAACATGAGGAAACCCCTCCTCCCACTTATCCCGACGCTGTAACGCAACTGCCACCCACACTGTTTGAACAGATTCTGGAACAACGGGTCTCTACCACAGCATCTACCTCCAGTGTTAATACCGCCCAACTCGAACAAGGTGAACCTTCTCCCCTTATCGCAAGAAGACAACGAGGAACAAACACTCGCCCCCCAGGTGATTGTTTTACTACTACCACCGGACCCCCACCATCACGACGAAACCTTGGAAACCGCCAAGGCCAATCTACACAAGGACAGTCAACATGACCTGTTGCCACCATGACCGCCTCGAACACACGAGAAGAGCGACCGACTCTTCAAGAACGACTCACTGACAACCGCCACCGCCGCCGTCATCCCTGGCAAGGAAATGAGGACTCTTACGTCTACCATATGTAGGAGAAGGGCTATGTTACAAACATACATCATGGCCTATCTTTTTCTTATCTTATCACTTCCGTTATCCCTCCTACGTCACTATTTGCATACGCGTTCCTTCTGGAACATTCATTGTTTATCATATGCTACTTCATTTTATCACATGCATGTCAATTATCACATGTAAACCGTTGCATTATCACATGCGACCATTTCGTTATCACATGCATTCCTACTTACTATATTTGCGTATGTACCTTGTACTATATAAGACACGCAAATATACGACTAGACCTCAGTCTAGTTTTAACAGTCAAAATCTGTCTCGTTATCGTCTAAGCTCCCTTGAGGACTTATCCGATAACACTCTTATTCTTTGAACGTTCTTAAGTGCCGGAACTCCCTTGAGGAACCTATGGTACCTGATAGGCTTGACTTATTAGTGAACGAACAAACGTAACAGTTAGCATAAACAGCATAGTATAAAAGAAAATAGTAAGCATTCCATAAGCATTATTGGTAACAAGTAGGGAATGGCAGGGGTAACCCCAGGGTTTTCAGAGCCCAACCCTTACCCTTACCCCCCAAAACCCTCACCCTTGGCCAGGGGTGGAGGGTTTACCCCTCAAAACCCTAGGGGTACACAAGGGGTTGCCCAAGGGTACAAGGGTACAAAAATACCCCAGGGTTTGACCCAAAGGGTTATCAGTAGTGGTACTACTTCATTATCATATGGCACTGTGATATGTGACATATGTATCATGATATATATATAAGGTGCTAAAAGTGACCAACCAGGCTCTACTGCCACTGGTGACATGTTTCCCATTAGTACAATGTGCCCCAACCTTGGCAATGGGTGCCTTTTTTACAACACCTACATATGTGCTCTATAATTATTGAAGGCTCTATCTATGTATATATGTATCATTCAGGAGGTTGGCAATATTAAATACCCAATGATTTGACTCAACACCATAAGTCATTAGCCAAGCTCTAACAAATTGCCATTACCTGTCAACCTCTGACTAATATTAGGCATTGAATGTTAGGGACTCACGGCTATTATTTTGAAGTTACATATTGCAAAAGCAACTAACTACTTTGTATTGTAACAATGCTGTTGTCATACACACTTCCATTTATATTGATAGATATGTATGAGCATTCACTCATTGAATACTTCAATGACTAAGGTACATATCCTCCAAGTCAGTTTGAAGTCACATGGCTGTACAGACATACCCAATTATTCCATTCCCATTTGAAGAATGTCTAGGATTAGTGAGGGATTACATGCCATTGAACATTACATTACATTAGTGTAGTAGGTGCTTTATTTCCCTTCATCTTCTTAATTTAACCATACTTACATGTATGCCCTTTGTTAGTGTTCTTTGTTTGTTCCTCATTGAAGATAAAACTATATTATTATCATTGAGCATAGCCAGTTTAATCTTATCTGGGTGCATATCATTCTTTTTGAAGTCTTTGGTGGCTGTGGTCCCAGGGGTATGAAGGGTTAATCCTTATAGGGAGGGGTTGGGAGGGGTAGACAGGCTCCAACCCTTACCCCTACCCTCCACCAAACCCTCCATGAAGGGTGAGGGGTTGCCCATACCCCTGCCATTCTCTAGTAACAAGTACCCTATTGGCCTAGGGAATGTCTGGGGGTATACCCCTGTCATTCCATAGTAACAAATGATAAGATGACATTTATGTCTCTAATATCAGTCAGTCTCCTCAAACTTAAGACTATATTCTAGCCTTATTGTTTTACCTACTATGTAAGTTTATCTGACCCCACATCTGGTTTGTCTTATCAACCACCTGCCACCCAGTGCTTGTACAAAGTCACACTACTCATGTCTGTCATTAGCAAACACCTAGTAGTACTAGCTTGATCACAAGATTTTTCCAGAATTTTTGGCAACCTTTCAATTCTCTCCCTCATATCTAAAAGAAGTATTTGCAAATATCTTGAGTTTGGCTCTGTTTTGGAACATAGTTCTTACACCACATTAATCACATGATTTTTCAGGATTTTTCAAGATTTTTTGGCACTTCAAATTTTCAACATGAAGTGTTTAAAACAGTATTTTGCAAATATCTTGAGTTTGGCCTTGTTTTGGAACATAATTCTTGCGCCACCTTGATCACATGATTTTTCCGGATTTTTTAAGATTTTTTTGGCACCCTTTCAAATTTTCAACACAAAGCATTTAAAACAGTATTTTGCAAATATCTTGAGTTTGGTATTGTTTGGCATGTTCATTTCCACACAGGTCTGATCACATGATTTTTCTGCATTTTTGACAATTTTTTCGATTTTTTCCCACGGTTACATTATGGTAGTATTACAAATGAGACTACAAAGACTACATAAAAAGAGTCCTATTTGAGTCTGTCAGACAGCCTCCAATGAGTCTTATTTGAGTCCATCGGACGGCCTCCGATTAAGTCTGATACCAGTCTGACCGAAAATCCAGTTTTCAAAAATTTGTAATCTTAATGTAATAAATTCCAATCGGACTCCAATCGGAAAGGGGGGGGACCATAAAGACCTCAATGAAATCAGCACCAAACACTGTCATACAACCACATTTAGAAAGCCACTGACCAAGGCTACACAATTGATTGACCCTGAGATTACATAATCATTTCCTTTTTAGGCAATTTGACCCTGAAAATAAATCAGTATGGATATCTCAATGAAATTCCAAAAAATGGTAAACTTGCCTAATTTGGAAATTAGCTATCTTACCAAATAAGGCAAAAGTCTCAAACATGTACAAATGTATCCCCCACCTTCCAGAAATGGCAATCTGGGTGTGGGAAATTGGACTTGTGGAATCTAGCTATAGCTGTCTTACCAAATAAGCCAAATGTCTCAAACATGTACAAACACCTTCACCTCCTTCCAAAAATGGCAATGGGTCAGTGTATGGGAAAATGGACTTTGATGATGATAGTGGTGGTGATGGTGTTGGTATTGATTGGTGCAGATGATGTTTTTAAATGATTTTGTAGTTATTTAGATTCACTGTTATGTATCATTATTGCCATTATTACAGTGATGACAAGTGAGCAGGGAGTGAGCAGGACTCCACAGGGACTCCTGTCCAGTCCTTGCAATTTTTACTTACTACTTTTTTGCTTTGAACACAATGAACTAACTGGATCTATTCAGCACCAAGGTACCCTAGAAACTTCAAATTCATTTCCCCATGGATCCCACCTGAAACCCAGGGAGGCAAAATGAGTGGATAAATGTGTGGATGGGTACTGTGGATTGGTGATATTCCTCAAAAGCATGATAAGCTACCTACAGACCCTCTTTTTGCAGTCAATGAGGAGTTCACAAGGAGTCCTTGTCGTTGGCTTGAAGGGCCCTCCTTCCAGAACCCCTTCCCCTGGAGAGGAACACCCATTCCCCGGATAAATGTGTGGATGGGTACTGTGGATTGGTGATATTCCTCAAAAGCATGATAAGCTACCTACAGACCCTCTTTTTGCAGTCAATGAGGAGTTCACAAGGAGTCCTTGTCGTTGGCTTGAAGGGCCCTCCTTCCAGAACCCCTTCCCCTGGAGAGGAACACCCATTCCCCTTCCCAGAGCTCTTGCTGGACCAGTCCTGACATGGGGGACCTTATGAATTCCATGACTCCTGCAATCTTGGTCCCAACGACATGATACAGCTTGCTATGGAGCAAGATGACAATTTGATTTTCTTGACAGGGAAGATTTCTGGTGATGAGGAATCCTATATAAATTTAGACTTGGAAAAAGATGCTGTTCATCACAAATCAGTGCAAGTCGAAAAGGTGATTGACATCAATAGTGTTATATGGGTCACTCGTCACCCCCAGTTCTGCAATTCCATTAGCATCTTCACCAAGCCTGTCATCAGAAGCAGGCCACCCATTTTCAAGCACAACCATGTCTTTGTCAAACTCCTACTGCCTCAATCTGAGGCTGACAGGTCGGTTCCTGGGGCCAGACAAGAATGGGTCGAACAAAAGATCAAGCTTTGCAACATCCCCCATGTGTTCTTCAGAAAAATGGCTGGAGATTTGTGCAATTTGTATCTGGCATTTCCAAGGATGTATCATAAGCATCCTTATATCAACAGATTTGAATCTCTCATTCCACCGCATGTCCAGAACATCCTCTGGGAACAGGTGATAATTCCAGCCATGGAGCTTGCCACTCCAGACATCAGCCAACCATATGTGGGGCTGGATCAATCTCACCTAGCAATGAAAAGCTCCTCCAAGCAAATGGCTTCCTATCCATTCAGGCCACATGAACTGTCCAAACTCCTCTTATTTATGGAAAACTTGGTAAGCTTGTTTGGATCGGTATTACAAATGGCAGTTTGACTTAAGCTCCTTAGATCGCAGACTCAGACAGTAAATTGGTTTGGTTTGGGTCCTTTTTTGTCCTTGAAGCCAAGGGCATCAAGGCCCTGACGAAAGAAATGGTTTCTAGTCATGATGGCAGCACTTCAGTTATGCTGAAATATGTTTTGGACAATCTGAGAAAAGAGTTGAATTCTCTGGACTGGAATTACATGGCTGACCGAAGTAGGGGAGAACTCTTTGTTGACCTTGGCATCACATACCATCCCAAAGGCACTTCTCCACTTGTTGGCTTGTTTGTGGCAACTGGATCACCTAGAAGCCTCCTATGGTGCTGGAGGTTATAATCTGGGCAACATGCACCACCATAATACGCTATCCCATTATGGCAGTTTGCAGGCAGAGATGTCTGTAGCCCAATCAGACCAGAGTCACATCATTTTTAGATCGTCCTACAATCTAGCCTATGAAGCTGTTAGGCAAGCGGACAATTCAAGGGAACTCTTCAAAGACACCGATGTTTGCTCCATCAGCGAGCATTTTATGCAGGAGAAGAACCAGCTTATTTGTGTTTTTAAGGGGGCTGCTCAGACGAAATCTTATGGGTTGAGAGATGAATTCAGGCTAGGTTACTCAGCCCTTCAGCCCCTGGGTGACCATCTGGGAGAGACAGTAAGCACCTTCCATAGTAAACTATATCCCATTTTTCCAATTTTTGTATGGCAGATAAGAGACTTTGAATCATCGACTCCATTCATATGGTTACCTTCCAAGACTTGGTTCGAATTTCTCTGGCATCAGTTGGAATCCCTTTTCCAATGCCAAATGCAGCTCTATCACCGTAACCTCATATTCCTACAAATTACAGTGTCATGAGCACCCTCTTTGCGTTTCTCATGCAATCCATTGTTTACCCCTCCCTTCATCCACCCCCAACTCAAGGAGTCTTTGACCAGCCTCAATTTTTCGCTGTTGGTTGGCTACAGCAGCAACTCCTCTGCACTTTACCCCACTTCTATGATATTGATCATCGGCCTTACCATAGCATTTTATTTCAATTTTCATCCTTGCATTCCCTGTGTAAGAATTTGACAACACAGGACAATATATCATCTGCTCCCCATGATCCAATGAATTGTGATTCAGAACAAATGATCATAACAGAAACACATAACATTGCAAAGAACTGTTAAAATGTGACAAGGGTTGTTGCAACTCACTACAAATGTTGTAGTAGTTGTGTAACCCTCTGATAGACTTAATACATGCTTTTTTGTTCACAAATGTGGTCTATAACAGTTGACGGCAGTGATATCAAGTCTATATCCAAGTGTAGTAGGTACTGTAGTTCCCTACATGTAAGGAAACCTGGACTGTTTGGTTCTATTTACTACTAATCCCACCAGGCATGAGTTTTAGGTGTCCACTATATCACATTTTGTCCACAGACACAACTGCTATACCTACAAATTAACTTCTTATACACAAAACAAAGAATTCAGTAGAGTAATACTAATAAACAGCACTAAATATGAAGAATTTGAGCAATATCTGATGTGTAATCACTCAATATTCAACAAGAATGTATACAGTGCAGGAACAGCATGAAAAATAGAGTTCAGGAAATTGGTAGAGATATTAACTACAATGAATAAGTTATACTGGTTGGATTCATAGAGCAAATAAAGTCACTTACATCAGCAAACCCAGGGGAGCACTTCAGGCATTCTGGATCACTCTGGAGTGTTCCTGAGTGCCTGGAGCAGCCTGGAGTGGCCCCCAGGTTCCACTGATGCAAGGCAAAATTGGCCTTGGACATGCCACATGAAGCAATGGCCCACATCACCAAGTCCTGCTAGGGATGAACATGCTCTCATCCTGTGTGACCTCACCTGGCATCCATGACCAGAACACCTGGAGGGTCCTCAGTGCCTTCTGGACCCCTCCAATTACAGCATCCAGTTCATCTGGAGTGATCTGGTTGGGTGGTTGAATGTCTAAAACTGGTGGATGGATGTGTGTTTCAGATGCTGGTTTCTCCATAGATGGCCCTGGCCCTGGAGAAGTTCCCCTAAGAAGTGGCAAGGGTGCACCTTTGCTTTGCTTTCTTGCATCTAGGACATTCCCCTGGCCACTCACATTGAAAAGGAGATGTCATGATTTGATATCTTTTGCACTAATAATGAAGTTTATAACCATGAATAAGTATGCAAAGGACTTACCTGTGGCTTTCCTATCCTGTGGCACTCCAGGACCTTGAGCCTTTAAATATTGCTGGCAGGATGAACATAGGTTCAACCTGACTTAGATCATTGAAGAGCACCATTGTTCTGTCCTAGACACCAGAAATGAGAGACCAAGATCAAGGTGGAAAGTTCAATGAAAATCACTTTTAGACTATTGGCTCTGTCCAACCATTCCTGCTCTTCTAAACCGCTATCTTTTGCAGATCCTTTCATGAGATCTGCCAGCTTGATGACACTGTGGTAGAAATGTTCCTTGGTCACTTCCTAAAGCTGGTTAGACATCTAGACCTAGATGTTGAAGGACTGAATGTAATGCAACAAGCATGAGTGCACCTGAGCAGATTGTATGGTGGTTAGGAGCTAACAGTGGGTTAATTTCCCACACCTGTTAAGTTGGTTACTTAGCCAGGGTGACATTGAGTCACCCTGGGCAGTTAGCCAGTATTCAGGGTGTGCAGCACACTTTCAATAATTATTGAAATTATATAGAGCAATTTTGCACCGTCCAGTTTTCCACACCTAAAAATGAGGCATTACCATTTCTGGAAAGTGGTGGAGATGTTTGTACATGTTTATAACATGGGAATTTGATCACAACTTAGGAACAAGGGCATAGTTACAGTTATTTGTGTTACAATCATGTACTAATATTACACTTATAGACTATAGTTTACTTTGTGTGGAAATCTTTCTCACGCTGTTACCACCACCACCTCTCCACAGAAAGACCAGCCCAGACACATCTAACAACCCCATGACCGTACAAGGATGCCCAGTGACAAGGGCATTCCCAAGACTCACATGAGAGTCAATTTCACCACCATCACTGACAATCCAACAGCAACAAAGACAAACCAGATCCTCACACTTCTTGGGTGCATGGATGCGATGCTGCACACTCTGCAGCTCTCCCCTACCTTTGAGAACCAGCCTAAAGATGTTAAAAATGTGCAAAGTGTTGATGCAACTCACTACAAATGTTGTAGTAGTTGTCTAGCCCTCTGATAGACTCAATACACACTTTAGACGTTCACAAATGCGGTCTATAACAATTGATAGCAGTGATATTAAGTCTATATCCAAGTGTAGGTACTGTAGTTCCCTACATGTAAGGAAACCTGGCCTGTTTGGTTCTATTTACTACCTATCCCATCAGGCGTGAGTTTAGGTGTCCACTATATCGCGTTTTGTCCACAGACACAACCGCTACACCTATAAACTAGCTCATTATACACAAAATAAAGAATATAGTATTGTAACACTAAATATAAAGCATTTGAGTGATATCTGATGTTTAATCACTCAATATTCAACAAAAGATGCCCTGCAAGCGGTTCAAGGCAGCAGCATGCTGGCCTCCCAAGGCTCTCTGGAGCTGAAGGATTTGGCTAAGCAGGGGTGTGTCACTTCTGCCAATACTGATGCTGTGATCAGAGTATTTTTTATTTTTTTATGTACCATTTCAATCAAGGGGGGCTGGCCTGAGATGCTGAGACCCAGGGTTGGGGTGGGGGGGTACCTGCTGGCGGCTTAAAAAAAAATTCCCAGTCATCTATTTTAGGTACTTTAGAGACATTGACAGCATGCTTCATGATGTCCATAGCGACCTGATGAAGCATGGGGATGCCAATTTTTGCTGCTTCTTGCTCTGTACTTGCTATAGTATTGTATCTGCGAACTAATCATGGCTCCAAAAGGAAAGGTATGGTTGCTATCATAAAATATAGCCCCAGAAATAGATAAGATTGATGGACAATGAACTTAGAAGGTAGTTTATGAAGAAGATTTCTGTGTCAAATGCTCAGAGTGCCATGAAATGATTCAGGTAGGCTGGGCTGGCCCACCTGGTATCATCCAACATCAGGGGAAGAAATGATGTCAGGCTACAACAAAAGCAAAGGCTGCACTATTCTCGCTGGGTTTCTCCAGGAAGAACCACCAGTCAAGTCAGGGGAATGGAGCACCACTAGCCCCATCTGGGATCGGCAATCTACCAGGAACACGTCAGATGATTATTACTACAATTGATCCAAACAAGAACGTACAATTGTCATGTTCATGCCACCCAGATGCAGCCCGGTTGCTGGCAAAGTTGCACAATGTGGCCCAGCAACTCCCAAGCACTGATTGTGAAGCACTCGGGGCTATGAATGAACTTGTGGACTTCATGGGCCATCAAAACACACCTTGTCAGCCTTGACACTCCAACCGATGATGTCTGGGAACTCACCAACCCAATTCTCAATCAGGCGTTGGGATTTGGGTGGTCACCAGCCAAATTACAGACACTTGTTGAACAGAATAGTGTCGGTACAATGGGATTATGCAATTTCATAGAATACTTACTCATTGAGAAGCACTCATACTTGCTTTTCCGACTTTTAGCCCCAGGAACATTGTTCCTGATTCAGAACAAGCTCATGGGCATCCTGAGCTTGAAGATAGTTCAGGTGAAACTGAAGATGAACCCATTCAATTGGACACCACCGGTCAGAATCAGACATGGCGCAGGACAGAACAATTGCAGGGGGAAGTGCTGCTACTGGTGCCACCCCTGCTCCTCCAACTCACGTCACTGGAAATTGGGAATTAATATGTCTCTTGACAAGAAACCTCAAGTCTTCAGTCAACAGGCAACCTGGATGCCTTTGTCCTGGATGCTGCACCTACATGAAGTGGACGACTGAGGCGGATTCAGGACATGGCCTGGGTACATGCCTGCATTTGCAGCTCTGTCGTAAGTGAAGAAGAGATCAAAGAAAGCTCTGCCATGATTGAATGCGCACACTGTGGGTGTGAAACTAGGTATTTTCATCTTCATTGCACTGATCTTGAGTATGCACCAAAAAATTGGCATTGTGACAATCATAAATCATACAAACGTACTAGAAAATAGCTAGTTACATATTTATTGTACGTATGTCTATCTCAAATTACGAAAACAAGTTTCTTGAGAGTTTCCTTTTATGTATGTTGGAACTTAGTTGGGTATGTTTTTTCCACGGGGAGGGGGGAGGGTGGTTGCATGTTGCTTAAAAAAAATCCTACCCTGGTCGATTTTTAGTGGACCAATCCCCCCTTGATTTCAATCTTCAAAAAAATGGGAAAATATGTTAAAAATGCGCCAAGTGTTGTTGCAACTCACTACAAATGTTGTAGTAGTTGTGTAACCCTCTGATAGACTTAATACACACTGTAGACGTTCACAAATGCAGTCTATAACAGTTGGTAGCAGTTATATCAAGTCTATATCCAAATGTAGGTACTGTAGTTCCTACATGTAAGGAAACCTGGCCTGTTTGGTTCTATTTACTACCTATCCCACCAGGTGTGAGTTTAGGTGTCCACTATATCATGTTTTGTCCGCAGACACAACTGCTACACCTATAAACCAACTTATTATACACAAAACAAAGAGTGTAGTATAGTAACATTAAATATAAAGGATTTGAGCTATATCTGATGTTTAATCACTCAATATTCAACAAAATACTCTGCCCATCCTAATGCTGTGATAGGCAGAGTATTTTTCCACCTTTATTGTGGATTATCCCAAAATATCACTGTCCCAATCTTCAAAAGAATAGGAAATACTCCACCAATCAACACTACAATCAGTGGAGTATTTTTATGTCCCAATGATAGGGTTATTACACTATATTCTAAGGGTTACAGGCATTTTTGGTGGGGTGGATGTATCAAAGTCATCTGGACCCTGAAATGACCAGTCATGGAGATAGACCAATTTTGTATGACCATGACTGGAACGTTGTTCAACAAAGTGCGACCATGACTGCAGTCATGGTTGGTCATGTGACCTAACTTAGAAAGACTACCCAGGAGTCACAAATCAACAGCTCAATGATGCTCTGCCCTATATCCAACCAGTCTTCACAGACACAGGTTTCCCTGTTGAGGCCTTTGCAGGTGTTTGATGGAGGCACATATGCATAAATGGGGTTCCAACCCCTGAGAAAGGCCCTGTATACATGCTGGGTGATATAGTGGCCCAGCTGACCCAAAACAACAAGTGGTCAAACCAACTCCACATGCCCATACAGCCAGCCCTATTGGATTTGCCCCCCATCCAAAATTGAACCAGGTCGCAGGTCCACAGTGGTCCTGATGTTTGAGGATGATGATGGCAAAGCCCAACAGGAGGTCCTTAGACAAAAGAAGGCATTCCTCTTTGGCAAAACCTGCACCATGCATGCATGCATGGACAGAGAAGAAGCCAATGAGGAACACACAGAAAGGGACTCTCCTTAGTCATTGCTCCAGTTAGTACATCAATGATGATGCTCACTCAAAGAATTTTAAAGAGCACATCTGGGCTTACAACTGCACATTTGCTTTTACTTCCCTTAGGGTTATAACCCAAATGTGTTTTGCTGCTTATTGCCTTCATAACAGGGTGGCTGAGTTTTTTTGCCTCCTTCATGGTGGTTGGCTTTTCAACCAGTGGTTGGTTGACATGTATGCATCACTCAACCAGAACAGGCTATTGTGGTTGTGCTTAAACCAAACTAAACTTTGGGTGCAACAGATGGCGATGTCAATCTTGCAGATTTAGGCCAGCATGTTTTTCCTCCCTTTTTTTTTTTTTTTTTAATAGAAAGGTGATTCCAATTGGGCAAGATGTAAACTAATACAAGAGGGGCAATATGACACAAGGCACTTAATGGGATAACGTGTGCCCCAGGGTGCATGTGTTAAAGTATTTAGTAGAAAAGGTTTGCAGTGGTTAACAAAAAGGAAAAAGAGATGTACAAATTGTAGCTATTTTTCCTAACAAAGTAAATCAGTGTACATCCTGAGGGACATGCTCAAAAGAGAATTGCTATGGTAGCAGGCTCTAATAAACTTAGTGGTTGGTCAAAGTTGGCACTGATGCCAAATTGGTATTGTTGGCATCTCATTTTGGAGCAACACCAACATTGGTGATTTCGGTGTGGGGTTTCAGATATGGTCAAGGCTGTATGGTATTCTTGTTGAGGTGAGAAACACTTGGAGTGATGTAGTTGACATTGATGGCATCAATGGGTAGAACCACCAGTGTTGTTTTTTCAAGAAGTGCAAGCAAGGGCTTCAGGGTTGCTGAGGGACAGCTGTGTGGGCTCCTCAACCATTTCAATGGTTGTCATGGGTAAGGGAGGCAAGGAGGGGGTAATGGAGCATAGTAGCCAGAGGCTGTGAGGGGTTATTCAAAAGCTTGGCTGCTTTCTTTGCCTTTTGCTTCTGTGATCGGGTTAGTGGTTCCACTTCAGTGGCAGTGGTAGTCGCTGCAGCAGATGTAGCATCATCATTGACAACAGGCACCATCAATGTGGGAGGGGAAAAAGTCATCAAGATAGGGGGGAGAGTAGGTAAGGGAGGGAGGGAGGGAGGGAGGGAGGGAGGGAGGGGATTGGGGCCTTAACCTTCCTCAAATTCTTTGGTCTGTTTGATGGACAGTCGCACGAAGTCAAGAGTGTGATTTCATGTATCAAGGGTACAGATTTCCCACAGTCATAAAGATTGGCTATGGGGTAGGGGAGCAAGTTGGTCAAGCATTTGAGGCAGGACTTCGAGAAGCTATAAAAGTGAGGTAGACGGCATCTGTGTCAGGCAAGTCTGGGGTGCAAGTGATGTCACAGCCGTCAAGGCACCATTTGTGGATCCATATGGTGGTTTTGGAAGCAACCACAAGGCTAACAGACAGGGCAATTTGGACCCAGTCAGGATGATTAAGCATTTGATATTGGGGGTTTCGATGGCATGTTGACAAAATGGAGTGTTAAGCGTGATGAGCACTTTGGACGTGCTCGAGAGGTTGTCAAGCATGGTCTGCAAGATTGTTCTTCCCTCATCATATATTATAGGTGGCCCTTGCCACATGCAGCAACAATTCCAAGACTCAATGACTATTGCTTGCTTCTTTCAGAAGGTTGATTTATTGTAATGACTAATCCAAAATGGCCTGAAATTACAAGGGAACTGCGACCAGGTGAAAGAAACACCATATGATTGCCCTGACTTGATTGCTTGGGTTTTCCACTTGAAGAAGAAGGCTATCTTGCATGATATCATAACCAATGGCATCATGGGCAAAGTTGCTGCAACTGTCAAGGCATGCATGGTGCATGGGCCATGCAGTATTGCAAACCCAAGAGCACCTTGCATTGGAAAATGCACAAACTGATAACCTACTTGAATATGAAGATGGATGTACCCATGCTATAAGTGCCCTAACGATGGCCAAGCATATGAAGCTCCAGGTTACATGGTTGACGACAACTCTTGGCTGGTCCCTTATTGTCCATACCTGTCTGCAAAGTATGATTGCCATATCAATGTGGAGTGTGCTGTCTCCCTTGGCAGTTTGTGGTATGTATGATAAATGCAAAATTCCAAGTCTATCTGACTTACTTTGCCAATTATACAGCTATGCATTCAAGTATATGCAAAAAGGCTGTGATATGGCAACATTTGAGCTACAACAGCACATGATTGGTCACTGAATGTTGTTCGCTTGCAGGTTCACCTTCCTGGACAACATGTGGTTGTATTTAACCCAGAAGACAGCATTCAAACAGTAATGGACAGGGCCTGCAGGGGCTGAGAAGACCACTCTTAAAGCCTTCTTCACTGCAAATGCTGATCTTGGGCTTCTTGGGCAAGAAGAGGCAATGAAATACACTGATGAAAAAGCTTTGCATTAGGGTGGATGGATATTCTTTGTCACACCCACAAGTGGTGAAAGGTTCTATCTACCTCTGAACATTGCTTACTGTTGTGAAGGGACCAAAATCCCTTGGTGACTTGCAAACTTACAGAGGGTGTTAAAAATGCGCCAAGTGTTGTTGCAACTGACTACAAATGTTGTAGTAGTTGTCTAGCCCTCTGATAGACTCAATACACGCTTTAGACGTTCACAAATGCGGTCTATAACAATTGATAGCAGTGATATTAAGTCTATATCCAAGTGTAGGTACTGTAGTTCCCTACATGTAAGATAATGCATTTGGGACTTCTGCTGACCATCGTTTTGACTGGAATACAGACTCGGGGGCCACTTCTCATATGACCCCACATAGACATTGGTTCAAAACCTACACCAAAATGCGAAAAGAGGTTAGGTTGGCAGATCATACTGTGATATATACAGAGGGAGTTGGGTCTGTTGTATTTAAACCAGTTATAGATGGAAAACCAGCTAGAGAGGTTGAATTTGCTAGAGTGTTACATGTACCGGACTTACAGAATAATCTTTTCTCTGTCTTATACCTTACACAACATAGAGGGTTTAATGTACATATCTCAAAGTCTATAATGAAATTTGAAAAAGATGGTCATATACCTTTTGTTGCCAAAGTGGGAGATGATAATGTTGGTTATCTTGCTGGTGAGACCATTGTAGACCAAGAGTATGTTAAATCGGCTGTTGCATCGTCCACTCTGCCTCTGGACTTGACTTTGTGGCATAGGAGGCTAGCACACCATGGGTATGAGAGTGTCAAGAGTATGGTTCGTGACAGCATGGTTGAGGGACTTACCATGATGTCTAATGACAAGCCTGATCCGATCTGTGAGTCATGTCTGGCAGGGAAAATGCATGCCAATCCATTCCCTTCTTCGAAAAATCGGTCAACAAAGCTATTGCAGCTTGTACACACTGATGTACACAAAGTGGGTGCTACTATACATTCTGGCTATCAATATTGGGTTACATTCATTGATGACTATTCTCGACTTCGTATTGTACTCCCTATAAAGACGAAAGACATGGTGTTTGATGCATTTAAACAATTCAAAGCTTATGCTGAGAATCAAACTGGTCATAAAATTAAAACATTGAGGGATGATAAGGGGGAGTACATGTCAAACGCATTTTTGCGATTTACAGATGAATGTGGGATTGCCAGGCAACACACAGTGCGAAATAGGCCACAGCAGAATGGTGTAGCAGAGCGTGCAAATAGGACCTTGTCAGAAAGGATCACGGCTATGTTAGAAGAGTCTGGTTTGTCTAACAAATTTTGGGGAGAGTGTTTGGCAGCACTCGTTCATGTTTGGAACAGATGTCCAACATCTGCAGTTGCTAAGAAAACCCCATTTGAGTTATGGCATGGCAAGAAGCCTGATGTTAGTCATCTAAGGATTTGGGGGTGCACTGCTTATGTGCATGTGCAAAAGGATAAACGTATTGCTCTTGGATCACATATGGAAAAGTGCATATTCATTGGGTATCCTGATGGTTATAAGGGTTGGAAATTCTACAATCCTATTACAAAGAAAACAATCATTTCGGAAAGAGCAGAGTTTGATGAACGTTACATGCTTGGCTCACACTCTCTCTGTTCAACAACCTCAGGAAACTAGAAATGAAATGAATGACACACATACAGAGCAACGTTACATTCCAATACCAGCTATACAGGTGGAAGCTGATGATGATGATGATGACAGCATACAGGTGCCATTGCCGGAGCGACAGGAGCAGCAGCAGGAGGAGGAAGAGCAGCCACAGGAGGAACAAGATGTGCAACCAGAGGCTGAAGCTGAAGCTGAACAGGAAGAAAGGCCAGTTACTCCACCACCACGACCAGTACCAGTTGAGCCAGAGGTCCCATTAGCACAGAGACGTGAAAGACGAAATGTGCAACCTCCTGGTGAATGGTGGAAGGTGAAACCTCGTGTCTTGAGGTATAATGATGATGATGAGGGGGAAGAAGATGCTGAATGTGTTCATACATCATCATTAACTGGAAATGAACCTAACAGCTATGCTGAAGCGATGGCTGGCCCAGATGCACAGAGGTGGCATGAGGCTGCTTTGGAGGAAATAAATGCACAATTGAACAATGGGACATGGGTGTTGGAAAAGCTGCCTCCTGGAAAGAAAGCAATTGGTTCCAAATGGGTGTTTCGCATAAAAAGGAATGCAGATGGCACTGTAGAGTGATTCAAAGCCAGGATTGTTGCTAAAGGTTACAATCAACGACCTGGATTTGATTACATGGAAATATTTGCCCCAACTATGCGTCAGGCCACTATTCGCCTTATCCTAGCACTGGCAGCAATAGATGACTTGCATTTGCGCTCTGTAGACATCTCTCATGCATTTATTAATGGAGATATTGATGCTGATGTCTACATGATGCAGCCAGAAGGATTTGAAGAACTTGGATCAAATTATGTGTGCAAATTAAACAAGTCTATCTATGGGTTAAAACAAGCTGCCAGGTTATGGAATGAGAAGTTGCATTCTGCCCTTCTTGACATGGGATTCAATAGAATCTGCTCAGATCCAGCTCTGTATATATATCAGAGAGATGATGTCTGGATCACAATGCCAGTGTATGTGGATGATATTACACTTGCTTCCAACTCTCAGGCTGCCTTGGACAAGGTAGTCAGTGATTTGTCCAAGTCCTTCAACTTGAAGGACTTGGGAGAGACATCGTACTTGCTTGGAGTTGCTATTAGGAGGGATAGAGCGAACAGAAAGATCTATCTTTCACAAAAGCAGTACATTATGGACATCTTGAAGCGATTTGGCATGGAGAATTGCAGTACAGTGGACACACCAATGAATCCTGGTTTGAAGCTTTTACAAGATCAGTGCCCTAAAAGCAATGAGGAGATGAAGGAAATGAAAGACATTCCTTATATCAATCAGTGCAGTGGGCTCAGTCATGTATTTGGCCATGATGACAAGACCAGATATTGCAGAACCTGCAAGTGTTTTGGCTCGCTTTAACAATAATCCTGGAGTGGCACATTGGAAGGCAGTCAAACACTTGTTGAGATACTTAGCTGGGACACTGGAAATGGAATTGGAGCTTGGGCCTATCCTGATTGCAACGAACTCATCAGAGCATATGCTGATGCTGATCATGGTGGTAACAAAGACAATGGAAAGTCCACTACTGGATATATCATCAAAGTGGGATCTGGAGCTGTCAATTGGAGTAGCAAGTTGCAACCTATTGTGGCACTCTCTACTACAGAAGCTGAATATGTCGCAGCATGTGCTGCTGGGAAGGAAATCAGGTGGATGCAGAAGTTGTTGGAAGAGATGGGATATATGGTGCCTAAGCCTACAAAGCTGTTCATGGACAATCAGTCAGCTATCAGTGTAGCAAAGAACCCAGAACATCATGGGCGCATGAAGCATCTAGACTTGTGCTTCTACTGGCTTCAAGATAAAGTGGAGCAGGGATTTATTGAGCCTGTCTACTTGCAAACAGATCAAATGCCAGCCGACTTGTTAACAAAGGCATTGCCCAGAGTCAAAGTGATGTTTCTTCGAAAACTTATGGGTCTTGTGATATGAAGGCTAGTAGGATTAGGGGGAAGGTGAAGGATGGATAGGTTTGGGGGGAAGCTTAGATGAGTGGAGTGATGTATAATCAGGAGGAAGTGTTGAATATTGAGTGATTAAACATCAGATATCACTCAAATGCTTTATATTTAGTGTTACAATACTATATTCTTTATTTTGTGTATAATGAGCTAGTTTATAGGTGCAGCGGTTGTGTCTGTGGACAAAACGCGATATAGTGGACACCTAAACTCACGCCTGATGGGATAGGTAGTAAATAGAACCAAACAGGCCAGGTTTCCTTACATGTAGGGAACTACAGTACCTACACTTGGATATAGACTTAATATCACTGCTATCAATTGTTATAGACCGCATTTGTGAACGTCTAAAGCGTGTATTGAGTCTATCAGAGGGCTAGACAACTACTACAACATTTGTAGTCAGTTGCAACAACACTTGGCGCATTTTTAACAGGTTTGGACCTCCCATTGGTCCTGGATGCACTTAGCTGGGGTGATGAAGAGTGCATCTCAAATGGAAAAATTAGGTATGCAAGAACTACGCTGCTTGGTAGTCTGCAATTGCCAATGATATTGAAGAGATGGCATAATCCACCTGATGATAAGCACGATAAGGGACAAAGAGCAGCTGGTGCTCATGATACTTTGGAGAGTTTTGCTATACAGAATGTGTTTCAAAGAAAATAATGTTGAATATTGAGTGATTAGACATCAGATATCGCTCAAATCCTTTATATTTAGTGTTACTATACTATATTCTTTATTTTGTGTATAATGAGTTAGTTTATAGGTGTAGCGGTTGTGTCTGTGGACAAAATGCGATATAGTGGACACCTAAACTCAAGCCTGATGGGATAGGTAGTAAATAGAACCAAATAGGCTATTATAGACCGCATTTGTGAACGTCTAAAGCATGTATTGAGTCTATCAGAGGGCTAGACAACTACTACAACATTTGTAGTGAGTTGCAACTACACTTGGCGCATTTTTAACAGTACATGTGTGTGTGGAAAGGTTATGAGGTTGCCTGACTTTTGAGTAGTACATTCTGAATATAATGGCCCAGCAGTGTCAATACAGCCAACAGGTGTGGGCTGTTTATCTAAAGGCTTGTGGGATGTCAGCAAGGGCATTTGATACATGCTATTGGAGTCTCTATGAGTCATTGATGGGTGTTAGATGCTTATGGAAAACTCTCTAAGGATGCTATGAGTAAAGTCCAAGATGTTGTGAAGGAGTATCCATGGAGCATTTCTCATGATAATGTCAATCTACCTATGTGTGTGTTTTCACAACAACTACATAATCAAAGCCATTTCATTAGTGGAACTGCTGGAACAATGTGGCAGCTTCCAGTACATGCAAATTTACCTGATGGTGCAAGCCAGAGATTCAATCAATACACAGCTGAACACTCAGAGAGATTGTTTGATATTGGAAAAATGTTATATCAAGCTGTAGATGATCGCATGGAAGCATGGTTTGCTTATCACATATGCTCCTTTTTGCTGAACAGTCCAAGCTGGCTTTTTCAATGGCTACAAGTATAAAGATAGTCTTTCACTTGCTGAGCCTCCACCTACACATCAACTGGCAAATGGAGCAGACAATGTGGTGAAGCAACACATTCTTGGAACATGCACATTGAATGGAGGAAGCTAGCTATGATGGTACTATGAAAGTTATGGAAGAGTTTCTCCACCAATTAGGCCTTGGCTCACTTGAGAATATGAAAAAGATTGGGGAAGAGGTTTTTATTCCTTGGCTTAGTGATCAATTGACTGTTGATTGACTGAGAGGGATGTGGAACTATCACCATGCAGATCATAATTCATTTGACAGATTGGATTTTATGTTGCCTGCATTTGGCTGGTTCCATGATTATGACATTTGTGAACTCTTTGCATAAACAATATCTTATGACTTCATCAACAATTGGTAGTCTTAGGCAAGCTTTTGATGTGCTCCATCACAAAGGTTTAGTTGTACAATCCACAAAGGGTCCATTTTGGCATAACCTTGATGAAGCAATACATCACATTGCTGAAGCACATTTTCATGCATGTTGGCTGGAAGTTGGTAATGTGACTGATCTCAAAGATTTGAAGCAAAAGAACCCAGATGAATTGAAGGCAATGTCCATGATAATATTGGAAACACATGCCTCACAAAGGGCACTAGTTGACATGCAGGACTCTAGGACTACTGCAGAACAAGATCTTGTGCAAATTCAGTGGACTCTGTGGAACAAAGATGTTCTACCATATATTGAGCTTCGTCATGCAGTCAGGGCTGGTGATATTGGGTGCATGGAGGATCTCCTCCCACTTATGGCCTTTCGATTCTCTGGAGGTGGAAACACTAATTACTTGACTGAAATACTGGAGCTGTTCCAGGGATTAAATCAAGAATGGCCACAAGAAATATGGTTAGTGAAATTAGCTTCACATAATGGAATTAATTTCATGTGATTGCAATGATCATATGAGAAAATGGTGTTGGGTGATGAGTCGCACAGGGGAACCAAGAAGTTCTTTACCATATGACCTTGCCCAAAAACATAACATAGCTGATATAAAGGTCCATTATCACTCTATGGGGCCAGGTGCATCAATGGATTATCTCAAGAAAATATCTCCAGTCATTCCCACTCTGCAATGTATACAAACAATGTCATATGGAGAAAGAATTTGGGGCACACAAAAGAGGGAGTCATCACTCTGCACCAGAAAAAGAAGCAAATGTTATCCTTCTTACATCTCAATATGTTAAATCAGCTCTCCATGTGTATAAACCAGGTCGCAGATTATCAAATGCCAAGGCAGGAGTGGTAAATATTGTAGATAATGGTTCAAAGGGCTTGGAAGGTGTTGTAAAGGACTGGTTCAAGCGGTGCTCATTGAAGCATTCAGCAAAGGAGATCTGGATTAGCAGTGAAGAGAATGATGAGGAGAACCAAGAGAATGATCAAGCCATACAGGATGAAATGGAAATTTAGTTGGTCATGTGGGAATACAATTTGTGGCAATGGACTCACATTATGCATACCAACAGGCCTCTGTCTACTTTTCCTCTTTGACCCATTCCAATTTCCTTGGACTCACCAATTCCTTAGCCCTCTTTGTTCCAAAAAAGCCATTCATGTTTCCTCTTGGTCTCTTATGCTTTCTTTTGGTCTCAGCTTTATGTCAACAGCTTTATGTCAAATTTATTCACCCTATGAGAAACAGAGTTAAGTTACAGTCTTCATTCTAAGTCTCAACTTGTAGGCAGACTTGACCAATCATTACACACATTGAATTTGTATAAGAACTTGTATTCTACTACAACTGTAACAATGCAACTTGTTTATTGCCCCTGAGATTTGTGACTGAGAATACTGAGAAAAATACTGGTATTGATGATACAATGCTTGAGGTTGCAAGTGATACATGGCTTGAGGCTGTGACTGAGACACTGGATGCTGGGAATAATGATAACCTGAATGATAATAGTGGTATCCTGGTGGATCTTGAACAAGAGACTGAGAAAAGACAGTAGAAGGCAGGAGAGCAGGGAGAGCAAGCTGAGGCTGAGAGAAGACAGGAGGCTGAGACTGAGACTGAGAAAGAACAGGAGCAGGCATGAGATAGGTGAAGCAATGGAAACCACATGAGTTGTAAAAATATGAGGGAAAGATGGTGAGTTCAAAACAGTTGAGTTGCCAAGCACAGTCAGTCCTCTGTGACTTGGCTTGAGAAGGACAAGGTGGTTTTGGCTGAGCCTGACATATTAATAGCCTTGGCTTCAGCACATCAACGCTTGGCTTCCTCAGCCTCTCAAGCACATTGTTCTTCAGTTTCATGTTTCTTTGCTCTTCAAGATCCTTGAAGTGGCCTGAATCATAATCAGCTAGACATCTTAAAAGATCCAGACATAAAAGATCCAGACCATGTTTCTGTGCATGTGGAGTACTCCAGCCCTTGTCAATAAGGTCTTGAACAGTAGCAATTGTTTGTTTTGAGGCAAGAGAGCTGAGGATGTTGTCAGGGACAAAAGAGACTGGTCCCCATGGACACTGTAGATAATGAGTCTCCATGCACCAAGATTCAAGGAGTTGCATAGCACCTTTCCAGAACTTGCCACAATGCAGTTTTGGCCCTACAAAACTGCCAATGTGGGGAGAGCAAAGAATAGAGATTAAACACACCAGTAATGCCTGTTTCCAACTCCTCAACCTTGACAATGCCTGTAGCAGAGCGCTTTCTGCTGGTACTGATTGTTAAAAATGCACCAAGTGTTGTTGCAACTGACTACAAATGTTGTAGTAGTTGTCTAGCCCTCTGATAGACTCAATACATGCGTTAGACATTCACAAATGCGGTCTATAACAGTTGATAGCAGTAATATCAAGTCTATATCCAAGTGTAGGTACTGTAGTTCCCTACATGTAAGGAAACCTGGCCTGTTTGGTTCTATTTACTACCTATCCCATCACTAAATCACGTTTTGTCCACAGACACAACTGCTACACCTATAAACTAGCTCATTATACACAAAATAAAGAATATAGTATTGTAACACTGATACCAATAACAGGAGCATCACCATCAATTGGTTCTCCTTGACCTCATTTGCCAATTGCAGTTGAATGAGATCATGGGAAATTCCCAGATAATGAAGGCAATTGTCACAACAATCACCAGTCGGTTCTGGGAAACTTGAAATCAATATAAAACATTGGGAATAGAACTCACCTTTACAAGATACACCATCATTGAAATACAGAGACAATACCTCTCACCTACACTCCAGGCCCTCAGTCCAAGAACAAAAGTGTTCCTCTACATCCTTCCAATATTTGATATCCTCATCATCATCATTGTCCTTGCCTTTCTTACCATCATTTCAGGGCTTACATAACAACCTGAAAAACTGTTGATTGAACAAGGAGAATTGCTCGAGCCTGCACATTAGGGCTTTGCCCAGCTTGTCCAGCTCGTTGCATCCAAATTGAGAGTGAGGATGGGATGAGGAACTGGACAACCTGCTCAATGTGTGGCATGTCACAGCCCTGATAGCGCCATTAAAACAAAAAGAAAAAAAAACATTTGAACTCACCATGCCAGCAGCTTCTGTCGTTAACAGGATCTTAATTTTACCTTTTTGAAAATCTCGTAGAACAATCTTCTTCAAGTTTGTACTTCATCGAGAGCTATAGGCTGCAATTTGGGAGTGAAGATGTTCAGGAATACAGTCCTGAAACCATTTGAGAGCATGAAGTGAGAGCTTGATGTTGTCAAAGAAGATGAGTGTCTGATGGAATGGTAAAACATTCCCATCCTTGTCTAAGGTAATAATGAAAGAGAGCGAATCAAGGTCACTCTTGGAAGCAGTCATCTGGCAGATAAACCATGTAATGTTTGGGTGGTCAGTTCCCTGGTTTATGTGGAATATGAATTCTGAGTCCATAAGAAGTGTCTTCTGGACTTGTGCAAGGATGACAAGGGGCAGTGCTGCCGATGTCGCCAGAATTTGGAACCCCAAATTGAGAATACAACTTCCGAAATTTGTTGCCCCACTGAGAAATACAATGAGCTTCATCAATTATGAGTGCAAGAATTTGTTTTGTGAATGTGATTGAGTTGAGTAGCAAGTGAAATTGGAGATGTTCAAGACACATCTCCAGCAATGTGATAATAACGTTATAATGGTGCATTTCAAGTTTCTAGGATCATAGAAATCAGAGATGGTTGAATAGCCATGAAAATGCAAAATCACCTTGTGAATTTCCTTGTTATACATGTCCCCATTCACAGCTACAGCCCTTAATCCCATCCTAGAGAATCTAAGAGCTTTCTAGACCATTAGCGATGCTTTGAAGCACCTACAAGTAATAAAGAAACTCACCTGATCCTCAAGGGTGATAAAATGTTAAAAATGCACCAAGTGTTGTTGCAACTCACTACAAATGTTGTAGTAGTTGTCTAGCCCTCTGATATAGACTTAATACATGCTTTAGACATTCACAAATGCGGTCTATAATAGTTGATAGCAGTTATATCAAGTCTATATCCAAGTGTAGGTACTGTAGTTCCCTACATGTAAGGAAACCTGGCCTGTTTGGTTCTATTTACTACCTATCCCATCAGGCGTGAGTTTAGGTGTCCACTATATCGCATTTTGTCAACAGATACAACTGCTACACCTATAAAATAACTTATTATACACAAAAAAAACAAAGAATATAGTATTGTAACACTAAATATAAAGCATTTGAGTGATATCTGATGTTTAATCACTCAATATTCAACAGTTTGTTGTAATGGTTATTGTCTGAGGTATCAGTAAAGGGATGAGGTTAGGTGGGTGAAAACTAGGGTAAGGATGGGCTCACACCCACTTTCATGTCTGTGCAGTGAGGGACAGTGACATTGAGGTTAGGTGCAAAGGAATGTGAATGGGATCTACTTGCAGTGGTATTACCAACCAAGATGAGGGAGGGTCCTGTAAAGGAGTCACTGCTTGTGGCTGATCATGGTGCAAGGAAGTGGGAAATTGAGAATATGCATCTTGAGTATGAATGAACATTGAATGGGTGGCAGGTACTTGGTGCCATGTCATGGGTGACAGTGACAGTGACCTGGGCCCATACCTGTGACAATAAAAATGAAGCAAAGCATTGTGCTAGATAGCATGTGTGAAAGCAAAGGACAAGATGGTTAAGAGAGACCATACATTAGTGCTATTCCTCTTACCCATATCACCACTTCATCATTCATGATGTTATAGAGAATGACATCTACAAATGATTTAAGTGGAAAAATCAGCTTCTGATGATTGATGTGACATAGATGCTCACCCTGATCTGAATACACAGGTGAACAGAAGAAGCCTTGCCAAAAATGTAGCATAAGAGCCTAAATGTTGATGCCTTGTCAGAAGTGTTGACAAAAGAAAATAACTTGGAAGGCATTGACCTGGTGGTAGTCAGTCGAATGTGCATTTGAGGAGGAACCAACATTCTCCTCAGCTCCCAGAGCATGCAAGATGGAGTCAATGGTCAACTTAAGGATAGGTACATTTAAGGTTAGGGTTAGGGCAAAGGGTAAGTTGTGAACCATGAAGGGCAGGGTGTCTGAGATGGGTGTTTGAGCCTGTTCCTCTCAACCCAGCCACAAGAAACACTGAGCTGTTTGTTGTCTGTAGGAACCAACCATCATCTCCCGTTCCTCCTCTTCCCTGTGGGGAGCCATTTGACTTCCTTCCAGCTCATCCTGCTGGTAGTGTTGACAAAAGCTAGCTCTGGCTAGCTCCAGCTATGCTTAGTCACCAGTGCCTAAATTTTGGCTAAGCTCAGTTCTGGGAGCTGCTCTAGCTGGCTCAGTGCCTGATTTGTCAGCACACCCAATGGGCAATGGCAGAATGGCTTGTCAACTGCACCTGGCTGTTTTTCAGCCCATATCTTAATCATAGATAGTAATATATTGCTTACCCATGGCCTCATCCACCCATATGTTGTCAAACTGAGCACTTGGCAAGCCATGTCATATATGTGACAAATGATGTGACCTCTATTTGGTCCTCTCTTTATCTCCCTTTGGCTTTCTCTTTTGATGCACTAACACTCAACTACAATGACCTGCATACACCTGACTAATCAGATAGGTTCTCAACACATCACTGACTTTTTTGATGCTTTTTCAGTATTTTCACATTTCCAGCTGATCCAACCATCACCTATGTAACTTTGTCCTTCAACTAATCAAGTTTGATTACATACAGAAACATCTCCTACAAGTGGTTTGGCAATGTGTCCAATGGTTCCTGAGTATTGAAATTGTATATTTATTTCATATTGTATAACCATTCTACAAGTTAATTATCTATTCATTAAAAGTGTAGATAAGATAAAACAATAGTGATTCATGAAAGATTTGAGGAGGGGTGGATGAGATATGGCTGAAACAAGAAAGACTAGTCACCAAACTGGTCACTTGAGCAAAGAAAAGGAAACAGGAAAAGAACAGCTGCACCACTCATAAAATGGATAGTGTGTCGAGAGAGAGTGATGAAAATGCTTGAAATTGATGCCTGGTTGAAGGAAATTGGATGAGAAACAGTTGAGATATGACTGTTAAAAATGCGCCAAGTGTAGTTGCAACTCACTACAAATGTTGTAGTAGTTGTCTAGCCCTCTGATAGACTCAATACACGCTTTAGACGTTCACAAATGCGGTCTATAATAGTTGATAGCAGTTATATCAAGTCTATATCCAAGTGTAGGTACTGTAGTTCCCTACATGTAAGGAAACCTGGCCTGTTTGGTTCTATTTACTACCTATCCCATCAGGCGTGAGTTTAGGTGTCCACTATATCGCATTTTGTCCACAGACACAACCGCTACACCTATAAACTAACTCATTATACACAAAATAAAGAATATAGTATAGTGACACTAAATATAAGGATTTGAGCGATATCTGATGTTTAATCACTCAATATTCAACAATGACAATATCGAACTCACCTGATGATGCCTTGACCTATCTAAGACAACTGCTACAAACTCCAGTCTTGCAACTGCTGTTACAACACAGTACGGACTCCTGCATTATGCTTACATGATACGTCAGACATGTTTATTTTCTTACCTTACTTGTTGTCCCCTTTATGCTTGATTCATATGGACAAGCTCGTTCCTTTACTATACCACTTCCTTGTTCCACATATCATAGACGCCGTCCTTATACTTACTTTTGTACTTACACTTATCCACTAATTAGTATGTCTCATTGTACTTGCTAGTATAAAGACCACCTGTACTTAACCCTAAGTTCGACTTAGCTGTTTATTGTCGTCTGGCAATATAACCTTACTCTTAACTCATCAACCACAATTGTCCTCAGATACTAAGTTAACGACTTGACTTAGTATTGAACTTGTAATCTTAATCAACATTTGACTTAGACTTGTAATCGTGACTAGAGTTGCTGCTGCAACTTAGGTTGAGATTAACAAGTTTGTAAGCCCTGAGTGGCTTTCATGGTGAGGAAGGACCAGAGTTGCTGAGCCGGCTATAGCTGAGCCTTTCCCAACACTACCTGCTGGGCAGCTTCCTGGTCCCATTTTGGGTCCTATGCAACTCTCATGAAACCATTGCTAACCCACCTCTAGCTAAATGCAAACTTGAAGCACTTGTAACTTCTGATACCAAACATGCCATGACAGATTCCTCAATTCATGCATGACCATTGTAAGATTTTTTGAGCCATGGGCACACCAGAACTCTTCAACTGCCTACCCCCATACCCCAGAAATTTACATTCACCATCCCAACCCAGGTAAATGCCCAAATCATCAGCAATGCTTTACCTTTCTCTGGGAGAAGTTGAGGAGCATCTGTCCATCACTGAAGTTGGAAACTAGGAGGTCATGGGAAATTTGGTGTGGTCATGTAGGACAGAATTTGAAGAATCTGATGAGCAACCCATATTTCCATCCCATTTTTAAATTTAATTATTAATGCTGATGTTCTAGACAGATTTGGATCCTAATTCAAAACATGAATATTGCCCAACCTGTTAAGCTGTAGAATAGAAGGGTAGCCCTGAAGGCAGAAGAGGACCAGGTAATTGACCTGTCAACAGACTCTGATGGGATGGATGAGGGCACCCCTGGCCCCACAAAACCATTTACCAAAACTGGACCTGCTGGCTCCTTGAAAGATCTCATGCACAGGGAGTATCAGCAGAGAACCATCACCCCATGGGATCATCTTTCAGAAGAGCAGAGGGCATGGAGCACAACATACATGGCTGGCTCTTTCAGGGTACTAACCCAAACAGAAGCCTGTCTACTGAGGGGTCCCTATTGGGCTACCTGATAACATCTCTTTGTGCCCAAGTTGACAGTAAATTGGTAATGTTCCCTTTTTTCCATCTCCCAACCATTGCTAATCAGAGCCACAGGAAAGGTTGACCAACTACAATTTGATCAACCAGACATTAACCTCAACATTGGAGCCCACACTAAATGGCATCCCATATATTCTGGATGTTAATGCCACTGATACATTCAAAAGTAGCTGCTACCAGCCTTAGGTGAGCCTGCAACTTTTCCATTATCAGATCCCAATTGTGGCCCTTCAAGTGTCTCAGACTAGCAGATGTAAGGACATATGCTAACCTCCATTTGTTGTTGTACATAGATAGTATAGTATACAGTTGCGGACAATCAAAGTCCACATGTTTTCCCATCTCATTTCTGTGGCTTCAAAAATTATCAGAGTATGTTTATTACTGTATATAGGCTATGTAGGATTATTATGAAGAGATTTACACTGAGCCAATTGTTGAATTTCGACTTTTTTTCTTTTTTTTACCCCCAAAAATTGGCCGCCCCCCCAAATTTGCTCCAAAAATCATGGAAAAATAGCCAAATGCTTCCTTTCAAGTATCTGAATATGATTCTGAAAGAAAATCAGAAATTCCATGAGCCAATCATTCATAAATAAATCCCAAAGTTTTGCCATCACATACCTGTGACCTGTCACAACAACTCAAAATTTCAATGCCTGGCAGAAAATCCAAGAAACAGAAACAGTATAGGAACTTATCAGGACTTAGAAATCAACCCAAAGCATCCCCTACAGGATCCTCCTACAACCCCACTCCAAGTCCTGGAGGTGATGGATATGAATCTGATCTTGAGCTGCTCATCATTTTGATTCAATGAAAGTGACCTTAAAACATGAGGGTGAGCACACTGACCCAGGTGATGATGGTGATGAGGCCTTGGAAGTTGAATGGTCAAGGTTTCACTCACCAGATCTTGCTGATGCCATGGGTGCCATGATTCATGATGATGATGGGCCCAATGATCTTGACTGGGTGCCCTCCAGAATGAGGAAGGAGCTGGTGAGAAGGGAAAAGGTATGGATTGACTCACTAAAAGAGTGCTTTAAGATACTGAAATTGCCAGCAGAAAGACCCAAGGAGTACAAGAAGGTGTTGAATATTGAGTGATTAAACATCAGATATCGCTCAAATGCTTTATATTTAGTGTTACAATACTATATTCTTTATTTTGTGTATAATGAGCTAGTTTATAGGTGTAGCGGTTGTGTCTGTGGACAAAACGCGATATAGTGGACACCTAAACTCACGCCTGATGGGATAGGTAGTAAATAGAACCAAACAGGCCAGGTTTCCTTACATGTAGGGAACTACAGTACCTACACTTGGATATAGACTTAATATCACTGCTATCAATTGTTATAGACCGCATTTGTGAATGTCTAAAGCATGTATTGAGTCTATCAGAGGGCTAGACAACTACTACAACATTTGTAGTGAGTTGTAACTACACTTGGCGCATTTTTAACAGAAGGGACCTCTGTGATGAGCAATCAGCCAGGACACAAAGGCGTTATCAGAAAGCTTTCAGAGGCCAGAGAAAGCTTACAGGGTTTGGTTTAGGTTTATTAATCAATCATGGAGATTTATTGATGCCTACAGAAATGGGCTAACAGGCTGGGCTGCAGCATGGGTTGTGAGGAAACAAAAAGGTCATCAAAGTGTTTCAGAGAAGGCCATGAAGGCTTTGGAAGAGGTAAAGGGAAAGGCAGGGTAAAAATTATTGTAGATGTTCAGTTTTTAGTGAGGTACATAAACTCCATGTATGAAATTTTTGATTTTTTTTGCTCCAAAAATTTGGCCACCCCCCAAAAAATTCAGGAAAAATATGAAAAAATGTTAAATCAACTCCTTTTCACTATGTCAACATGATCCTGTAAAATCAGAAGATTTCCACAAGCCGTTCTCTCAGAATAAAAGAAGTGGTCTTTGATTGTCCACAACTGTAGATTAAATAGAAATCTATTTTGGGCTTGTAAATGTGACATTAGACAATTAACATTACAAGCTTCACATACACCATATGTGATAAGTTTATACATTTTGAGCTGCACTGCATACTAGGGACAATCTATGCATCAAGATATTGAAATATTGAAGATTTTTGGGTTCACTGCAATGGTTTGTTAGACATTGACCACTATCTCTTCATCTGACTCTTCTATCACCAGCTCGCCCATTTTGACATCCTCAACCTCCTGCTTACCATCTCAATTTCTTCAAGTTCTGGCTAGCCCATCATGTCACCTTCATTTGCAGCCCTGCCAATGGCCAGCAGTCAAAGGATGAGGAGGCTGGGAACAATGTTGATGAGAAATATGCTGCCAAATGTCAAAAATAGGTTTAAATAATGCACTGAAGAGACTGAGGCACTTATGGGTGGTTGATGATAATAGCCATTGAATTGAATGCAAAATGGATGAAAATGTACTATGTCATACATAAGAAAATATCATAAATAGCTATCTGATAACATACCTTGAAAGAGGTGTGAGTTGTGCTTGTAAGCAAGCATGGGCTGTGACTAGTAAAAGAACATGTTCAAACAAATGAGAGCATGCAGTGAGATTTAAATTATTAAGTTATTCATGAGCATGTACTTTGTGAAACAAATCCATACATGGTAACTTAACAGAAGTCAGGCAAGCGGGTAGTGGAAATGAGGAGGGATAGCTTGGATGGTATACTTCAAGTGTCTCATCAGTAAAGAACACAAAAACATGTACCAGAATAAGTGGTGGTAACAAAAATGAGCAGCTGGACAAACAATAGGATGTGGTCACTTGTAGATGTGGGCCACCAGGTGGCAGGTCCGAGGCCCCTCTCTTATTCTCTCTTTGGCATTGTTTGGTGCTCTTCCCACACACATGTGGGGCTGAGTCAGCATTTCTCAGGGATCCTGCACTTAGGTTTCATCATGATCATTCAGTGTGGTAATACAATTGTATTTCTTTTCTTTTTATATGTATATAAAGATACAATAGCCCCTTGCACAATTGTGAGGGATCCTGCTAACCCAGGCAAGCATTGGGACTCAAGACATTGTACACTAGATCATTTGATTATGTAATACTGTCTATATGAGCTCTCGTAGCACAGGGGGGCTTGGGTGTGGTGTGGCCATCTCCTTTGGGTGCAGATGGGTGAAGAGGGGAGCAACTTAAGGGAGCAACCACGGCATGGCGGACACACAGCGGTAGCTGGTAGACAATGAGCAGTGGAGGGTGTAAGGTGACAGGTCATGACCCAAGCGCTGCGGATTGAGGGTGCATGGGGGCCTTGGAGGTAGATTGATGGTTTGTGGGGGCTCTTGGGGCGTGGATTGAGCGTGTTGGCAAGGTGTTGGAGGGCGAGGTGGTAGACGCTTGGCAGTTTGTTTGTACATATGGATCCCAGAAGTTACTGGTATCTTAACTGCGTTACAAGCGCCCGCTGTGACCTCGCCAGCATAAGACTGAAGCCTTCGTTTCACTACGGCCTCAGAAAAACCAACAACTGTTAGTGTAAACACAAGCACACACTTTGAGAAATGAAATTTGTTAGGGTGCCTTGGTAGTTGAAAGAAAGTGGGCAGCAATAACTTGGAGCTTATCAATATGGAATGAAAGTCGGTGGATGGTGAAAGTGATACATGTTGAATATTGAGTGATTACACATCAGATATCACTCAAATCCTTTATATTTAGTGTTACTATACTATATTCTTTGTTTTGTGTATAAGAAGTTAGTTTGTAGGTACAGCAGTTGTGTCTGTGGATAAAATGCAATATAGTGGACACCTAAACTCACCCCTGGTGGGATTAGTAGTGAATAGAACCAAACAGTCCAGGTTTCCTTACATGTAGGGAACTACAGCACCTACACTTTATGGGGCATATATCGACAACTTAACTAGGCACGAACCTGCTTGCTGATCTGACAAGAATTCTGTGTCTTGACAGGGTATCATCTTCACAGGAAAAAGAGGTGTTTGATTTTGAGTCCTGGCATTGCTCAGGCTTTGTCCTGGTGATATTCACATGATATAGATTACATAAATAACTGATTTGTCATATTACTAATTCAATTTTCCTGAGAACACTTGTAGGCAAGCTGCCTGTTGAGTCCTATCTTTTTTTGCCCATGAAACAAGTGGTCAAGTAATATGGCCCAATCTTGCCAATGCAGTGCTACAAGTCTGGTTGTCTATGTGCAGTTGAATGTAAATGATCATCAATGTGTTTGAGCATTTCTTCACTTTCAAAGATCCACCAGCAAATCTTTTTGTTGTCCTCTGCATCCTTCCACCCCAACTCTTTCCAGTATTCCAACTCTCCCTTTGAGTCTGAAAAGTAATCTTGGCAGAAATCAAGGGCAGAGTGATCCAATGTGATGCTTTGATCCATATGCTCTAGTTAAATCTTGCTCATTGCCCCTGCTGCCTCCAAATCTTCCATGCACCAGAGCTTTAATCCAGTGTGTAAATGTCAGGACTGCATGGATTGTCCTGGCAGGTAGGGTAAAACATGTTTGATCATTACCTAACAGCAGCAGCTCCATGTTGTGCAATAGGTCAATGGCATCCTTGGTTGAAAGGGAAATGCCCCCTGAAAGGCACTTTTGGAGGTAGATGTTGAGATTGTGAGGGGAATTTTTTTGTCCTTAGATGTGTTGGATGAGCTGAGAACATCCAGAGTAATCCATATGAGGGCCTGTGATGGCACCTGTTGGGATGATGCAGCTTGCCCAAAGCAGCACTTCAGGAGCCTGCACTTGAGGCTTTTTCTTCACCCCCACAGACCACGTCATTAAGTGCATGAACGTGCATGTGGGCCAGGCGCAGTTTACAAGCCCACTGCCTTTGTGTGCTGGCAATGCTGACAAATCAAGTGCTGAGCCAGCTAGAGCCGGCTCCTTGCAACTGGCTGAGCTGAAAAATTGGCTCTGGCAACTCAGCCTAGCCTAGCTTCGGCAACCAGTGTTGCTTCTGACCCATCAAATGGTTGTTGACCTGACCCAGTGAAACAATCAGAAGAAGGCCAATGCGGAAGTGCGTTCGGCCAAAGGGGCTTCGGAGGTCAGTCCTGGGGGTGCCTCAGGTGCAGAGAGGGTGCTGAAGATGAAGGTGAACGAGTGGAAGGTGTCTGAAGCACTGAGGAACGAAGGGAACGAAAGGAATCAAACTCGGAATGAAGCTGGGGTGATAATTCGCTAACTACAACTACATACAAGGTGGTATATATACTACAGAGGCATGAGGTAACCATGTGATGAATCCTGCACCGAGTCCGAGGGTCTGTGCGCATATCCGAACTCAAACGATCATCCTCCAGGGTCGAGTATAGGCTTGGAGTGCTTCGGGGAGCTTCGGAAGGTTTCGGAGATCGGTTCCAATGTAGCTGGAATTGGCTCGTTACACCTCCTGGGTACTTTTAATACTGACCTCCTGGTCAGGACGGGAGATCGGATGGTGATAGGAAGTAGAAGGGAAGTGGTGGGTGGGTTCTTCTCATCTCGCTTTCTTCAATTGTGTGGCAGGCGGTCAGGGCAGCAGTCGGAATTTCGGCAGAATCAGGTCTTGGAATGGTAGCTGTCAGGATGCCAGATGGCTCGGAAATGATAAAGACTTCGGCGATGAGGTCGCTGAGGGTTTCTGGGGTGGCAGAAATTGGTGTAGCAGTGGTGGGGTCATCAGGAGCCTCAGAGGTCTCGGTGGTATCATGCATTGTAGTGGTAGGAGCGTCGGAGGGTCTGGAGGGTTCAGAGGGGGCGGTATTAGGGAGCGTGGATTGATTAGGGACTGTATTCAGCAGGGTGCTAATGTGTATGTGTGTCGGAGTCGTATGTACGTTTTGCAGTGCTTCAGTATTGACAGGCTCAGCAGTATGCGTTCCGGCGTGGTCTAGAGCTTCCAGGAAGTAGTTGGAGGACACAAATGGCTTTGGAGCGGTCGGCTGTGTGTACCTCAGCAGCCATACATCAATGCGTTCTTTGAACCATTGTCCGAAGTGGCAGTATTGGAATGCATTCAGTTCGTTGCCGTCCAAAAATTGAATCCATCCGTCGACTATTTTGATCTTCCCTTGCCTTGCGTATTCATCCCTGATATGGCAGCAGGCCGTCCGATGATTGATATCTCCACAGAAAATGCATCGCTAAGGAGATGGGTGGAAGCTGTGCTTGGAGTGAAGGCTGTGCTCGAAGGGGAAGGGGGGATAGGCATCGGAGGTGTCGGAAGCGTCGGAACTCAGTGGGGTGGTCGCAGGCGAGCAAGGCTATAGCAGACCTTGAGCTGATAATGAATTGCGCGGCACTATTCATGTCCTTTAGATCATAGCCGTCATCGGGGTGGACGTCCGGGTACTTGATTGTGAGCCGAGTGGTGATATCAGGTCGGAGATCTGGAGGGAATGCGGACATGTACATGATGCTTGCCTCACAGCATGTCATGTGGCGCTTTCCGATGAGGTATTGAGCTGTTCTGGAAAATTCCCTGTGATACTCAGCAAGGGCTGTCTCCGATGCAACATTTTGCGCTGAGAAGCGGTCGGAAATGGCATGTAGTGCTGCAATAGTGTGGCGGCGATCAGGCTGTGCCTCGGGGTAGATCTTGGAAATTGCTTTCTTAAACGCATCCCAGGTTTTCGGATCCAATAGGGTGTCTCGAGCAGCTCTCCAGATCTCGGAAGATTTTTCGTCGGTATAGTAGACGGCCCATTTGATCAGTTCAGCATCTCCGGAGCGTTGTCTATCCTCGCAGATCATCTCGATATCTTCGAGGTATCTCTCAAGGCCAGCAGCAGCACCTCGGAAGCAGGGTGCCTCCTTGTTCGTTCGGATGGGCATGCGGCAGTTTGGTTCGGTCATGATGTTATTGGCAGACCGAAGCGAAGCGAGCTGTTCTGATGGAAAGCGAGGTGGATCGGGTAAGGGACTCAGGGGCGAAAGCTATTGATCAATCGGAGCTGGATCGGGAGTAGTGGAACGTGTGGGCATTGTTCGGCTGATGCTGTGTCAGTGCTGTGGGGCCGAGTGGTGAAGGCTACTGCAGTGTAAAGAGCGGGGAGGGTATAATTGAAGAAAGGTCGGCGGGGTATGGTCTCTGAGCTATGGGAGGGCCGGCAGAGTGCTTGGAGTGGCTCGGAGCAGATTCCAAGTGACACTGGAACTTGTCCAATGCTTTCTGTGCAGCAGTTGGGTGAAATGAATGACCAACGGACTGACCTAAGAGCCCCTCGCGGTGGGCTCCAGTTGAAACGATCAGAAGAAGGCCAATGCGGAAGTGCGTTCAGCCAAAGGGGCTTCAGAGGTCAGTCCTGGGGGTGCCTCGGGTGCAGAGAGGGTGCCGAAGATGAAGGTGAACGAGTGGAAGGTGTCCAAAGCACCGAGGAACGAAGGGAATGAAAGGAATCAAACTCGGAACGAAGCTGGGGTGATAATTTGCTAACTACAACTACGTACAAGGTGGTATATATACTACAGAGGCATGAGGTAACCATGTGATGAATCCTGCACCGAGTCCGAGGGTCTGTGCGCATATCCGAACTCAAACGATCATCCTCTGGGGTCGAGTATAGGCTCAGAGTGCTTCGGGGAGCTTCGGAAGGTTTCGGAGATCGGTTCCAATGTAGCCGGAATCGGCTCGTTACACCGGGTCGGATGGGTCAGGAGTTCAGTCAATTCAACGAGGGCAAAGTTGACGGTCAGTCGGGTCAGTCACAGACTGATGGGGATAGCTCTGGCAAACATAGAGTACAGAAATTTTATTTCATTTCTACGATAATTCATGGTTCAAAAAAGGTCCCCTGTCTGGGACTATTATCATCAAGACTCCAGTTTGTGCAACTCTACACACTACGGAGCAAGATGCAGATTCTGTACAGATCACAAGCTAGCAAGAATCAAAACTTTGGAGACTAATGCTGTAGCAATGGGAATTAGAGACATCCCACATCCTTCACAAACACTTCTGGATGAAGGTAAAACTTGTTTGAATACTAGTAGAGTGGACATCATCTGAATAGCTTTTTACGTAGTGAAATCCAAATGTACACGCATAACCGGCAAGATTTCAACAATGATCAATCATTTGCTCAGCTGCAACAGGGTTCCTGAAGATGTCAAGATGAAGATGAAAGCACTAAAGGGGAAACAGGCTGACTCAGAGGATGATGAAGTTGATGGTGATCGTGACAGGGGGCAGTTGACAGCAGTGGGAAAGCGCGCTGCTGAGGGTCGCGAACTTCCAAGTCGGGGCAGAGGGTGTTGCCAAACAGAGGAAGTTTACCGTTATTGCAGCGAAGGCAATTAGCTTTAATAACGAGAAGCAACTTGGGTTTGAAGGGCAGCTTCTACGAGCATGCATTTCAGCAGGATGGTCGTTCAACTCCATTATGGATCCTGAGGTGCGAAAGCTTTTTGCGATGATTGCCCCTGGCGCAATCATCCCTGATTGCAACAAGCTTTCGGGCATGATTTTGCACCGGGAAGTTACCAAGATAGAAGGAGGTCTGCGAGAACAAGTGAAAAAAGAATATGCGACCTTACAATGTGATGGATGGAAGGATATTTCTAAAAATCATCTGATTGCCTTCATGTTTACTGCAAAGCAAGAGGTGAGACATACGGAGCCAATTGGTTTGCGACCAACCCCTGATCCCGTGCATCAACAGGCACACCTTACTCAAGTTCACAATCTACATATCAGCTCAACGGAAAACTGGCGAGAATCTTGCTGTGTTAATTAAAGAGGAACTTGAAAATCTGCGGAAGCTTGGTGCCCATCCAATCAGAGTGGTTGGTGATGCAAGTGGCAATGAGAGAAAAGCTCAACAACTGGTCTCAAAGGACGATCCATCATTGTTGATTGCAGATTGCACCTGTTAAGCTGGCTTAATTTGCCTAATTAGCCAGGGACACCGATTGAGTGTCCCGTGCTGATTAGCCAGCATTCTGGCTCTACGTCACACTTTCAATAATTCTGATAATTATATAGAGAGATTTTGGTTAAGTTGTTTTTCCCACAACTAAAAATGAGGGTATTACCATTTCTGGAAGGTGGGGGATATGTTTGCACATGTTATCACAACTCAGGAATAAGGGATAATTGCATTATTTGGTAAGATAGGCAGATTCCAAATAAGGTAAGCAAGTCAGGATACCCTTTTTTGACAAGTGTGAGCATATTAAGAAGCTTGTTCCCATGGTTGTTTGGCAGTGTTTTTATGGGAAAATGATATGGGTATCATCAGGCAACATTTCTTTTACAGATTTTGACAAGAGGGTTGTGACAGGCAAGCATGTGATCCCATACAGTGCAGGGGTGTATGAGATGAGAGCAGGTGACATGCCTATGTTAAAAATGCAAAAGCATTTAAAACAGTATTTTGCAAATATCTTGTGTTTGGCCTTGTTTGGGAATATAATTCTTGCACCACCTTGATCACATGATTTTTCCTGATTTTTCAAGATTTTTTGGCAGCCTTTCAAATTTTCAACACAAAGCATTTGAAACAGTATTTTCCATCCGTTCTCTCTTGATTCATGCCAGAAGCTATCGGCCAATTCCTTGTTGCATTTGAACGTGATTGTCGCACTATGCAAGAGCGGTTAGAACGGTTATCCAAAGAGAGGTGTGGAAACGAGGTTGTACCGGTTGGTGCTAATCCTTGTTATGCTTGACTCATTGTGTTTGAGAGATTAGAAGGAAGGGAAGAGTAGTGTGCGTGAGTGGTTGTATAAGCAGGACTATAGAGGTCAGCTAGCGCTATTCCTTTTTTGCGTGGGAGCGCGAGTGGCAGGGCGGGAAGAGAAGAGCGGCACTGCGCTCAAATTGGTTGTAGGCAGAGCAAGATTGGAGGTCAGCACGAGCTGGTCGTATGCAGAACGAGCGCTATGCGGTGAAACGGAAAATACCATATTGATTACACGTGTTCAATTGATCGAATATATTGTGCAACGTGGACTCAACGTCTATAAATAATACTCTATGTCAATGTATTAGTCTTCGCAATGCACATAATGTCAGTGACTAGATCTATTCATTCACGTCATTCATATGGACCTTCCCGATAATGATAACGAAATGTATGTTTAAGCTGGTGCATGTACAGAGTGTATTGTCATCAGCATCTGTTCTCGTTCTCCAACTGCCTACCGTATATCCAACAGTGGCGATATACTTGCAAGCTGGTATGTTGGTTTTGGCATTATTGTATAACGGTAATTCATGTATGTGTTTTATGCTCTCCTTGTCAAACATAAACTCTGGCTTTAGATGAGCATCGTATACATGTATGTATAAGCATTTGAAAGCTCTCTTCTTGCCAGACTCCTGCCCAGTCCCTCAGAGTGAGCTTGACGATGTTATGTAAGTGTATCACTCCAGAGTAGAGCTGTACGCCATAACCGTACAGTACGGAATAGACGGTTCCGTAGTACGGTTACCGTTGTTGTCGTGGGATCTACCTAAGGGTGAAAGTGCGGAATGTGAGAGTTCCGTAAATAGAGACAAAGAGAGTTTGAGGGAGGCTCAGCACGTATTTGACGAGAAGGGGCTGTATTGTTATTGAGGCCGTCGTACTGTTGACGGGAAAGTCGATTAATAGAGCCGGTCGTCGTTTACGAGCTTAGAGAAATTTCAGAGAGAGAAAAATGAGAGAGAGAGAGGATGATTGATTGCGATTGCGAATGCGTACAAACGAAGTATACCTCGCGCGCGTTCTCTCACGCCGAGGGGCCTAGGCTGTATGTAGGAATGTAAGTGGCAGGTGTCAAATCTGTAGTAATTTAGAATATCGAGAAGAAAAGAAAAAGAAGCCTGCTTCGTAGGCACGTCAAACCAACCAAGAGAAGTGCCTCGGGGTCGCACACGGTCAGCGGAGAGAAACTCTGCGTCTGCTGCCCTCAGACGTGGTGCTCGATCGACGCTCGGTAGCGGTATCCCTTGTACATCCCTCCGGGAATCGAATTGACGGCTTTCCTTTGCGTGGCTGTATTGTATAGTATTGTGAGATGGTTCTTTTGATGTAGTAGGAGTTGTCAGAGAAACAATCGTCGTATAAACTAAGAGAGATCAGAAGTATCAAGGAGTGCAAGAGAAAAGGGAAACGTGCGGCCAAAACCATTCATCCTTCCATCGTCGTCAACCGTCGTTCTTCACTGAGCAATATGGTCGTCCGAGGGCTTGAGAGTACCTGTGAAAGGAGGAGATTGGTAAGTAACGACGTGGCAAGATAACGGACATGTGTATGAGAAAAGTTTGCACGAGGCATCAATGTGGCTGTACCGTGAGAAGTGATAGCGCAAACGAGTTGAAAATAGTGGTCAGTAGCCTGGAGAGGATAGCATAAGGTAGATGATGATAGCGAATGTCGTCAAAGAGATATAATAATTGTCGTCGTAGGAAGTAAACGATCACAATCGTATGTGAGGTCAAAAATAGGAAATGTCCAAAAATAGAAAAGTCGGTAGGGCATCGGTACGCCGAATGTCCCTACCACACCGTACCTGTGCCATAAAGGCTCTGCTCGACCAACCAGACGGACGGTAGACGGGATGGACATTACCCGTCCATACCGTCCAAAGTACGGCCGTCAACGGCATCAGACGGCATTGGACGGGTACCTCCGAACAAACTTTATTTTCATGACCACACGACTCCACACGATCGCCAGTGGAACATTGAATGGTGACGACCACCTCCACGACGCCCCTCAAAATGCATCACACCACCATTTCGGTGATCGGTGAATGTAGGTGAACATTGAACATTTGAACCCTGACAACATCCTGGTTCTCACACCCATACTAGACTCGAACCATAGTGCCGCTTCGCTCCACTTTTACGACTCTGTTAGAATTCCGCGTGACAGCCTGCGAAGACAATTGTGCCAACGGTGCATTGACTTATCGTGGAGACATGCAGCGGTGTCCTTTTATTCTCTATACCCTGCTGGCCCCCGGAGCTTCACACCGCCAACTGCCTTTTCCATCTCTCATGAAGCAACTGCCAGCTTTCATTCAGCGCCAACGCACCACGCGAAGCTTCATCTTCCCTGGCACCACGTCACCAATCCATGACCCACACCATGCTGAACGTGTCCTGCGCTGTCCTACTTCTCCCAACCACGTCTCTTTGCCACATGGATCCTCATGCTGCATTGAGTGCATCTGGCATTCTTTCACTTCTTGCAATGACGTTTCTTTACCCCATGGATCCCTTCACTGTGCTGAGTGTGCCCGGCCTGTATTGCATCACATAGTAGCTATACTGCCTGCATGTTGTTTGATAGTTATCAATAAATTTCGTTGACGAACAGTATGCTACCCTGGTCCTGACTCCCTCATGTCGCCGTCTACTAGTACTTCCGTCTACCATACTACGGCCGTCTCTGTACCCATCCATACCCGTTGGGAATCTGTTGAGCACACTTGACGGACGGTGGATGGTTGAACCATACCCGTCACCTGACTGTAAATTGTACGGCCGTACCCGTCAGACGGTACGGTGTACAGCCCTACTCCAGAGGGACTGGCGAATAACATGCATCAACAAATGCGCAGGTTGGCCATTTTGTGTGACGAATCGTGACAACCTGTCGGACTTTGAAACCCTTGTGTGTGTCCAGTGTGCTGTATCACGCTCGTTATCCGGCTCATATGCCTCTTCACATCAAGTGCTTGGCTTAACACAAGGTGAGTGTATCCACATCATTGTATATACTATATTTGTCCTCTGTGTCATATCCTGTTCCAGACTCCACCCAAACTCCATGACCTCGGACCCCGATGGACTCCTGACTATACCCATGACCACTTTCCACCCATGTCGCATCTCATATCAAGCCTATGCCAAAACTCCGAAAACTCTGTGACAACTCCATCACAAACTCCATCACAACTCCGTGCATATTCGCTAAGTTCCTTTCTACGTATTTTCCATACTTGTTTCACCTCTTGTTTCATCTTGGGCATCATGGATATCATTATCCCTTTGTACCATATGCTCAACTCCACTTTCTGTTCCATATCTCTATGGTTTCCTCGCTTATCAGAACACGGCCATAGAACCCCTTGTTGGACTACGTATATAAGGCCTCACTTGTATTCATACAGTAGTCCAAATATCAACTTGGATTGTGCCCCAACTCGCATTGACTCCCTGTCTTTCATCGTCTAAGACCTCATCCAGACCGCTCGCCCTCTGGACTCCGGTCCTGGTGTAACGGATGGAATCCTGTTACAGTGTGCAGCATGCTCCGAAGCTTTCTGAAGATGTCCGCCATCGATCCTCCTTCAATCCGCTTTCTGTCCGCTTCTGTCCGCTTCTGTCCACTTCTGTCCGCTTTTGATCCGCTTTGATCCGATGCACAGGAATTCATCAGAGTACGTCGGATGTGCGGGAATATGTCGGATTATGTCGGACCACAAGCACATGGTAAGCGCATGGTAGTTACTATAAGTACATGTCACATGTAGTTGTATACAAGAGCTAAGAACGAGAATCAGAGTTCCCCTTCCCCTCAGATCAGCCTTAGCTTAAGTCTGTGCACTATTGTGCATGGCACCTGCAGTGCTGGGTACAACCCAGAGCACTCTGCAGTGTTTCACTGGACTCCATCCTGGACTCCAGAGCATTCTCCAGAAGTTTAGGCAAGACGTACATTAGCATGGCGCAGCCTGCATGCTGAAGCCTAGCCTTTCCCCACTACATCCCGGACTCCGTTATACTCCGTCCATTCCCATCCGCGGCTGAGTTCCCGGGCTCTGTCCCAATTAGGATCACCGTCCTTACACTCTGACACTGTTTTTAATATGAAATTAGCGTGTCACTCCCCCCTTTCCACGCTGATATGGCCATTGAGCCTTTTGTCCCATCCTTTGATGACATCCAACTTAAAACATTCGAAAACTTCAGGAAGGTACCTTGTGCATGGCAAATACATGTCTGTGAGGCAATCCTTCATGGGGACTGGGACATCATCTCGATCGCGGGGACTGGAATGGGAAAAACTTTAATGTTCTGGATGCCCCTTGTTTTTCGACTGCAGTATGCCTCTCAATATTCTCGGTGAACAGACTTGATAGACTAGGCATTGAAGCGATCTTCATTTCTGCAATGACTGCAACTGAGTGTAATTTCCGTGTAAGTTTTTGCTCGTCAACCTTTATTCTGCATAGCCTGACACCTGGTATTTAGGATATTGCTTCACTTCGCTACCGTGTTATTATTGTCAATCCTGAGGAGCTTATGTGGCCCAATGGTTTTTCTGAGAAACTGTTGCAAGATAAGATCTTCAACAGTTGTCTCATTAGCATCATTGTTGATGAGGCACATTGCATTTCACAATGGGGCTCGTTCTGGCACGAGTATCGTGATATTTGCCGACTTTGCTGTGTACAGCGTATGCTATGCCCTATCTTATCTACATCAGCAACTATGTCGGCGCTGGTGATTGATGATGTCAAGAATGTTCTACAGCTTTGTCAAGATAATCTTTTCACTTCTCGTTGCTCAACGGATTGCACTAATATTGCCATCATTGTCCGCCCCATCGTAAATCTGGTTTACAGCTACTGCAGTACTTTACCCTCCCCCACGCTTCCTGGCAGGATCCTGGCTGACTCCATGGAATCCACACGGATTCCACACAGATTCCACATGGATTCCACATGGATTCCTTGCAAAAAGGAAATTTCTGTGGAAATTCTACCAGGATTCCATGGAGTCCATGTGGATTCCATGCTCAGTCCAGGCACATTCCTGGCAATAGGCAAAAACATGATTTACACCTGAATTCCTGGTAGACTGTCTGGATTCCACATAGTGTTGTGAGGTTAGGTTAAGTCCGGTTAATTGCCCCAAAATTGATTAACTGTAACTGATCAATTAACTGATGACCCAGAATTTTCTTAACCTTAACTGGACCGGTTATAACTGATTAAAATTATGTAATCTGGTAGAGCAGTGTTATTAGCATCATTTTGAGCCCTTATTCATGTAATTTGGACCAGTGGTTCATGAGATATGAAGTGTTTTGTGAGTGATGTCAAGATGATTGGTTTCCCATTAGCAATGTTGCCTATGATGCTCATAACTGATCAATATAAGTCAGAAACAAGTCCCAAATGCCAACAGCCTAAGTCAGAAGTATATTGTCCAATACAGAATGATAAACATAATGAAAATTGCATACAAATTAGAGCCTCATGACAGCCATGCAAAACTTTGCTCCTCATCAGCATCCCAGAGAACTATGTTTCTGAGTGTGGTGAGGGAAATAGCTAGCAGATTGAACATGAGAAACTAATTGTATATTGCTTTTTGCATGTCATGGGCATTGCTAATGGGAAACACAATAATTTTGACATCCCTTCACAAAATACTTCATATCTCATGAACCACTGGGCCAAATTACATGAATAAGGGCTCAAAATGAAGCTAAGGACCAGCTCTACAAGATTGCATAATTTAACCGGTCATAACCAGTCCGGTTAAGGTTAGGGAAAGGGCCTAACCTTAACTGATAATTAACTGGTCGAGCAGTTAGGTTCAGTTAAGTTACGGTTAATTGCGGTTACAAAACTGAACCTCCGATCACTAATTCCACATAGATTCCATGCAGCAATATATGCATTAAAAATTTTGGAAAAAATTCCAAAAAATATAGAAAATTCATAAGATCAAACCTATATAAGATTTATTATCTTAGGACATGCATAAGTCCAAATACCAAGATAGTCCTTGGATCAGTATCAGCTAACCATACAAAAGCCACAGACTATTGCTATATGACATTTTGCCATCTATGACTGGCAGTTGGAGTGTGGCAGTGGTTGCTGATGACCTGACATAACATTGCAGAGCCTCAGAGGTCATGAATAGATGTGAGAAGGTTGTCATGAGGGTTCTGTAATCATGTGGGGGGCTTTGAAATTTGGAGATGAATATCTGGAGATACATTGGTGAGCAGTTGTTAGCAGATATTGACAGCTAACAGTGATCAATGGTGGCTGACATGCCAGCAATTCAAGTTATCAATATGGTCTACCTCATTACCATCACAAGGAACCACTTGCAATCACCTGCCACCTCCCTCTCACACCTACCAGCTTATGCATACCTCCAGCAACCACATCTGTTAGCTGAAAAGGCTGGGCATCTAAGCAGACTTTAAGGATCTCAGTTAGTAGTACAGAAATGACCTACTGGATGACCATCAGCTAACAAAGCAAAAGTCTGATTGCATCTGATTGCATCTGATTCTGTCTGACACACTGATTGTCTGACTGCCTAATCATCTGAGATACACTACTCCATAACTTGTCTGATTTTCTGAGTGTCTGATTGTCTGATAGATGCTGACACATTAATTATCTGACTGCCTGACCATCTAAGAGACACTGATGGATGCTAATACACTAATTGTCTGACTGTCTGACTATCTGAGAGACACTGTTGCATAAGTTGTCTGATTGTCTGACTATCTAAGAGGCACTCTCAGCTGCTGATACACTTATTGTCTTCAGACTGTCTGACTGTCTAAGGGGCACTATTGCAAACTTGAGGTGTTCTTTCAATATATGTATCCATACTAGTCTTACATAGCCCTAGTCTGTCTCATTGTATCACTTGTTGACTAAACCATTGATTTGCCAGATGGTTCTAGTGTGGAAGCTTAGTAGGTACAGCATTTTGCAACCACACCAGTCAAATGGGGGAAACAACTACAAAGTTGCAAAGGAGTAGGCTAGGTCCTTATTGTGTTGCAGAAATAAGTACAGTAAATTTGTGTACACCCCACTACATATCAAATTGCTGACCACAGGTACATATGTAACAATGCATGTGTCAATCAAGGTAGAGTAAGCAAGGATAGACATGATGAATGAGGAGGCTTGCATGATTGTGTAATTTGGAGTCCAAACTGTAACAGCCACCATTCCCACCAAAACAGTATTTTGAAAATATCTTGTGTTTGGTTGTGTTTTGCACTGCAATTTTTGCATAGATGTGATCACATAATGTTTTTGGATTTTTGACAATTTTTTGGATTTTTTCAATTTTCTGTCACATCTGAAAAAGTGTTTTGCAAATATCTCATGTTTGACTTTGTTTGGCACTGTCATTTTTGAATATTCTGAATCCCACAATCTAGGTGCATCTTTTTTTGTCACAGTCACATTTACATGTCACACACCTCATGTCATCACAAATTCTATAAAAGGAAATAATGTTATCTTATCTATGATCTTATCTCATCTACTTAAGCTTACCTAAGCTTACCTATGAGATGTACATATATCTAATCACTATCTATCTATCCAATCTTATCACTCCCCTCCCCCCCTGTCCTCGAGGAAGGGGGGGGAAGCTGGGGGATATGTGGTACATGCCCTCTCCTTATATACCTGTGGGCTGGCGCACAGACCAAGTGGCCTGTCACATGACCATGGGAATCAGGAGTCCATGTGGACTCCTGAGGACTCCTTGTGCTGAAAGTCATTGTATGTCAGCATTATTATTGTCACGAGCCTTAGACAGGCGTCACAACACAAGACTCAATCACTCTATAGCTACTGCTGACTGTGTCAAGCAGCGAGGGCAAATACAAGACCTGTCAAGGGTCAGGGCAAGGTTAAGAGGGTGGGCTCCGAGCTGTCCAAGGAAAGACTAGCTTGTTGCTTGCTTTACTTACTACAATCTATACTACTTATATACTACCTAGGGTACGGGGTTGAGGTACAGGGTATGACGTCCTTAGGGTATAGGGCTATCTACATGTGTTTTACATGCACGAAGCATGCTTTTGACGTTTCACGAAGAATCGTCAGCAGGGTTTACCGTGCACTACCATTGTCATCTGACAATTCCCTGGTCGAGGCGTCACCGATGATCTTGCTCCAATGCGTCCTCTTCCAGTTCCTTGCTGTTTCTATCTTTTTCTCCCCTTATTTGTACTGGATCTTGTTGCTACAGGCATCAATCACTTTAAACTGGTGTGGGTCCTTGCGACGAATTCGCTTCTTCGCGTGCGCTCTTCCAGCGTTGCCAGTTACCTTTGAGTTTCCATCGGTACTCTTCATCAAAGGCCTTGTCATCCCATCCATAGAGACACGGGTGTGGAACATAGAGGGGGGGGAGGTGCGGGGGTGTCGGTGTCAGCGGTCCAGAGGGGGTTGGAGAGAGGGACAATGGGGGAAGGAGAGGAAGGGGTTTGTTTTGGCGTAACGCTGAAGGGTTTCTTTTATAATATTCTTTGATTGCCTTTTTTGCGTTTTCCATGTGTTCTTCTGGTTCCCAGGTATTTTCTTCTTCCGGTAATCCCTTCCATTTCACAAGGAAGTGTTTCCCTTGTTTCGTTTTTCTTACCCCTTTCACTGTTTTGACTTCGTATTCTTCACATCCATCAATAATTTCCAGGGGTGGCCGAGGTTGGTTCTCCTGCTGCGTCAGAAATTGCGGTTCGTAAACTGGTTTGAGTTTTGATTCATGGAAGACATCGTGGATCCCCCATGTCGGTGGCAATTCCAGTTTATATGCAGATTTCCCGACCTCGGAAATTACCTTGAAGGGTCCATGGAATTTTGCATCAAGTTTCTTCGATGCCCTCGTTGTCTTAATCTTAGATGAATCTAGATATACCCGATCTCCTGGTTGATACCGTCTGGATGGCTGGACGTGCTTGTCGTGTTGGCGTTTCATCCTTTTGGCCACTTTTTCCAGATTCGCTTTCACCGCTTTCCATGTTATCTTGAACTTCTCGATGTATTCTGCAGCCGAGTGGTTCGTTGTTTTCGTTTCCCCTTCCGTTCCTTTATAGGGGTTCCTTCCCGTTGTTATCATGAAAGGGGAGAATCCTGTCACCAAATGTCTACGATCGTTATGACAGAATTGGGCTATCGGAAGCCAATCCGTCCAATCATTTTGTTTTTCGTTTATGTACATCCGCAGGTATTCTTCAAGTTCTTGGTTTACCCTTTCTGTTTGTCCATCCGTTTGTGGGTGATACGCCGTTGAGGGATTCGCTTCTATCCCTAGTTCTTGATATAACCCTTTCATGAATCCTGATACGAATTGTGTTCCCCTGTCTGATATGACTTTTCTTGGTAATCCTTGTTCCTTGAAGATGTGTTCCCTGTAAAGATTGGCTACTCCTTGTGAGGTTATCGTGGCATTACAGGGAATGAAATACGCTTTTTTGGAAAATCGATCTACTATTACCAAAATCATGTCTTTTCCTTTTGAGGGTACTAACGGTCCGATAAGGTCCACACTGATAACAGCCCATGGTTCCGAAGGTATTTTGTTCAGCTGTAGGGGTGCCGCTTGGGGTTGTCGATCTGGTTTGTTTATTTGACATTGATGGCATGATTTGATATATGTTTCGATATCCCGTTTCATGTTGGGCCACCAAAATCCTCTTGTCGTTAGTTCTAGAGTTTTTGTGACTCCCGGATGTGAGGTCTTTACTGTCCCCCCCCTATTCCGATCGGACTCCGATCGGAGTCCGAGGAGTCCTATAGGAGTCACATCGGAATTTATTACAAATGAGATTACATTAACATTACAAATTTTTTGACACTACATTTTTCAATCGGACTGGTATCAGATGAATAGGAAGCCTTCCGACGGACTCGAATAGGACATAGGACTCTAATAGGACTATTCCTATAGGACTCCGCTTTTTAATGTAGTCTTTGTAGTCTCATTTGTAATACCACCATTTGCCAAGAGTACTGTGTGACCGTGGGAAATTTTGGAAAAAAATTGTGAAAAATGCAGAAAAATCATGTAATCAGATTAGTTTGTAAATGAACATGCCAAACAATGCCAAACTCAAGTTATTTGCAAAATACTGTTTTAAACGCTTCATGTTGAAAAATTGAATGGCTGCCAAAAATCTGGAAAAATCCGGAAAAATCATGTGATCAGATTAGTGTGGAAATGGACATGCCAAACAATGCCAAACTCAAGATATTTGCAAAATACTGTTTTAAACACTTCATGTTGAAAATTTGAAAGGCTGCTAAAAATCTTGAAAAATCTGGAAAAATCATGTGATCAAGATGGTGCAAGAATCATGCTCCAGAACAGAGCCTTTGAAACCCAAGATATTTGTAATTAATTCTTCAGATATAATGGAGAGAAATTTGATAGGTTGCCAAAACATCTTGTGACTTTGTACAAGGGCCCCTGGTCACATTGATAAGACAAACCACTGGAGGTGTGGGGTCAGGGAAACTTCAAACATATTAGGTAAAACAATAGAATATCATAGTCTTAGGTTTGAGGCAATTCTGGAACAGAGCATGGACAACAAAGTTATAGTATAACTACTAGTAAAGGTGAGACTGACTGATATTGGCCTATAGGGCACTGTACCTAACTTCAAATTACTAATAGTACTTGTGATTGGAGGTAGCTGATAATGATCATGATAGTAGGACACTCAGTGTGGCAGGGCACAGGTGCCAGATAGTGTTGCCATTGTGATTGGAACTTTGGAAGTTGATACTAATTACATGATGTCACTGAGCCACCATTCTGTTACTAATAGTATTGACTCCCACATTATGCATGCCTGATTAGTTTTGGAAGTGACAGACCCTCTTATGTATCTCTACTTACTCATCAAGTTATCTATCATTGTCCACACTTTGTTCAATTTCTGTCTGAAACATCCAAAGACTCTATCCTACTATTGTATTAGCACTCATCATATCATCATTCTCTTAGTATTTGAGTTAACCATTGCTGAGTTAACTTTGCCACATGCTTCTAGTGTGGAAGCTTAGTACATCAGCTAACACAGCAAAAGTCTGATCATAGCCATGTCTGATGTTGTCTGATGCTTAAGTGTCTCTCACTGCTCAGATGGTTAGACAGTCAGACAAGTCAGACAACTTATGAAACACTGTCTGTTAGACAGTCAGATAATCAGTGTGTCAGCATCTGTCAGTGCCTATTAGATAGTCAGACAACCAGATAATTAGTGCATTAACATCTGTCAGTGCCTGTCAGATAGTCAGACAGACAGTCAGACAGTCAGACAATTATTAATATGGTTCTAACAACCACAACTCACTGTGTACCCGGCATCACCAAATAACCAAGAACTCATCTCCACCTGCTTTCACCCCTTGACTTCAATACATACATAATCACAAATCCCTCATATTTACCTATGACAATCATAGGTGATTGGTGGTCATTGGTTGTTGCTGGCAACAAACATGTGGGATTGTGGAACTAAAACTAGATCGTCACTTCAACACTCTGCACTGCACCCCCAGCAGCCACTGCCATGTGCATGTTGCCAATGTCCTTGACCTCAGCAGCCTCTACTCACCACTCAAGTCACATTACTGAAACTGACTTTCACCACTGCCAGCCCTTTCTAACTGATCACACATATGTACTACATTGATCATCACCAGCCAGACACACCCAAATTGTGTTGGGTTCAACTATGGCTTTGCAGGTGGTCACATGGAGTGGTGATACATTCTTTTTACATTTACCTAGAATTTGGCTCAGATTTGTGTCCTAATTCTTGCATGACCTTGTGTGCATTTTTCAAGATCACACTTGCATCTGAAAAGTATTTTGCAAATATGTCAAGTTTGCCATTGTTTGGTTTTATAATTCTTAGATAACCTGGATCACATGAATTTTCCGCATTTTTTCAGTATTTTTTTGAATTTATTCTGCAAGTTAAAGATGCCTAATACAAATAAACATAAATAAACAATGCCAAACATCATTCCCTATTTTTAAGGATTTTGGATTTCTTTTGCAAGTTAAAGATGCCTAATATAAATAAACATAAACAAACAATGCCAAACATGTTTCCTACCATTTTACATTTTTTTACATTTTATCAGAAAGTGATCAGAGTCCTATAGGAGTCCTATAGGAGTCATAGGAGTCTGTCGGAGTCTAATCGGACTGGGGGGGGAGTGTAAAGTACTGCCGGATGTCCTGCTGTCGGCATGTCATGGTTTAATTGAATCACCCTTTCTCGGATTTCTGGTTTAGCTGGAACATAGGTCCTTCCCTTCCATTCCCAACATTCGTCAAGTGTGTCATATTTGAAATTCGGATCTTTCTCCTTTATTCCTTTAGTGACTTGTTTGTCGAAATATCGGCGATGCGTAGTGTTTACAGGTCAGGTCACAATAACCAGAAAATAACTGTAACCTGACCTAACCGCTACCAGTTATAACCTGACCATCAGTCACAGTTATACCAGTCAGTGATCAGTTACAGTTACAGTTATGGCAAATGGCCCAATTGGTATAACTGGTCTATAACTGGTCATGACCGGTTATGATGACCAACTTGAAATGGGTTATTTGTTGTGAACTACACTGTCTATATTATCTTGAATTACCCTATGTCTTGAGCTCTAAAAGTGATACAACTCCAACTTACCCATGTATTTAAAAAGAAATTTTGAAAAAGATGACTACATGACCACTATACCTCCCAATTCTCTACCTCACAATCTTCACAGAAATAGCAAAATACTCTGCCAATAATGACACTGCAATTGGCAGAGCATTTTCTATTTTTATTTTGCAGATTATCATATACATGCCACCACCAACCATCAGAAAAAATAGCAAAATACTCTGCCAATGACAACACTGCAATTAGTGGAGCATTTTCTATGTCTATTTGCAAATTATCCTATACATACATGCCACTAACCCTCAGAAAGAATAGCAAAATACTCCGCTGGTGATGAGACTAAAATTGGTGGAGCATTTTCAATTTCTATTTGCAGATTTTTAACTGGTCATGACTGGTTACTAATGAACTAGTCATAACTGGTCATCTTTTAACCAGTTATAACTGGTTATGCAAGGTTAACCTGACCAGTTGTGACTGGTTACAACTGGTCAGGTTACAGTTACTAGGTTTAGGGGTCATTCAATAACCGGTTACAGTCACAGTTATTCAAAATTTGGGCAAATAACCTAACCTGACCTGACCTGTAAACACTAGCGATGCGTCTTGCGGATTTCTTGTCGGATACTTAACCATTCGTAGCTTTCGTCGTCTATCCTTATTTCGATTTTTCCGAATATGTCTTCCTTTAGAAGGATGATATCTTCGTTATCATTTTCTCCCTTAGGGTGTCCTGCTCTTCTAGAGAGTATGTCAGCTTTCATATTCGTTTTTCCTGATCGATGTTTTATGACGAAATTATACTCTTGGAGATCCATGATCCATCGGGCCTGTCTCCTGTTTAGGTTTTGAGGTTTACGGAAGTAAGTGAGATTTTGATGATCCGTTAGCACTTCCGTCACCATTTCAGTTCCTTTGAGATAATGCGCCCAATCGTAGAATCCTTGCATTACCGCCAGCATCTCTTTATCATATATTTCGTAATTTCTCTCTGCTTCGTTCAATGCCTTGGATATGAAGGCTACCAGTTTCCAAATCCCATCATCGTTGAGTTGAGAAAGTATTGCAGCTATGGCGAAATCTGAAGCGTCTGTTTCCATTCTGAACGGTCTTCCTGGTTTTGGTATTATCAGGACACGTTCGGATGCGATTTCCTTTTTTAGTCCTTCGAACGCTTCTTGTTGGAGTTCGGTCCAGAGCCATTCTATTTTTCCCGTTAATTTTGTTAGTGCTTTGGCTATTTTAGCGAAGCCCTTGACAAATCTTCGATAGAAGTTGACGAATCCTAGGAATTGTTGTAGTTCCCTTTTTGTCGTAGGCATTGGCCAATCGCTTATCGCCTTTACTTTATTGGGATCCATTTTTATTCCTTTTTGCGAGATGATCAATCCCAGGAATTCAATCTCTTCTTGTTCAAAGTAACATTTCTCGGCTTTCAGGGAAAGTTGATGGTGTCGTAGTTTTTCCAGGATCCTTTTAACTTGTTCCTGATGTTCCTCTTTGTTTTTTGAGAATACCAGAATGTCGTCCATATAGATTACTACCCATCCTTCTGCAATTTCTTCTCTGAAGATGTTGTTCATCATTGTTTGGAATGTTGCCGGAGAATTCGTTAGACCAAAGAACATTACCAGTGGTTCGAACAATCCTTGGTTTGTTCTAAACGCCACCTTCCATTCATCTCCTTCCTTGATTCTGATATTGTTATATCCCCATCGTACATCCATCTTGGAGAAGTATTTTGCTTCGGAAAGTTTGTCGATTAATTCCGATATCAAGGGTAGAGGGTATCTGTTCTTGATAGTCATTTTGTTTAACTTTCTGTAGTCCTGTACTGGTTGTAATTTCCCGTCCTTCTTTTTTACAAAGAAGAAGGGTGAAGCCATGGGAGATTTACTCGGTTTGATTCTTCCTGTTTCCAGTTGTTCTTTCAGGAATTCGTCCAGTTGTTTTTGTTCTTCCGGATTTAGTGGGTAGATTTTACAATCTACCATTTTCACCCCTGGGGTTAATTCTATCGCATGGTCCCATGCCCTTCTGGGCAGCAGTTGATCGAACATTTGTTTTTCAAACACCTCCTGATATTGGAGGTAGTGTTTGGGTACTATTTCTTTCCATGTTTGTTCGGTTTGGTTTGCCCCTGCAATATCTGTCGCAAAATTTGATTTGGCTCTTATTTTCACCCAGGGAAGGTCAACGTGTCGTATGAATTCAGGTCGATCAATGTCTATGGCCAGAATTTTGTCCTCTTCCGGATTGTATTGATCAATCTCGTCCTCCGGTTCTCCGACCCATGATTCTTCATAACATTCTCCTGGACATCTTGAGAATTTTATCTGATTTTTCGTCCAGGTGATCACCTGTTAAGCCAGCTAAATTCGCCTAATTAGCAGTGGACACCGATTGAGTGTCCAGAGCTAATTAGCGAGGTTTAAGGGCCTATGGCACACTTTCAATAACTCTGATAAATATATAGAGAGATTTTGGTCAAGTCCTTTTTCCCACAACTAAAAATGAGGGGATTACCATTTCTGGAAGGTGGGGGAGATGTTTGTACATGTTATGACATAGGAATTGGATCAAAATAAAGGAACAAAGGGATAATTGCCTTATTTGGTAAGGTAGCCAGATTCTAAATAAGGTAAGCTAGTCAGGATACCATTTCTGGAAGGTTGTGAAGGTGTTTGTACATGTTATGGCACAATTTCCTTTTTTGGAAAAGTGTCAAACTTCCAAATAAGGCACAAAATGGGTCATTCAGGGTCGAATTTCCTAAAAAGGAAATGATTACGTAATCTCAGGGTCAATCAATTGTGTAGCCTTGGTCAGTGACTTTCTAAATGTGGTTGTATGACAATATTTGGTGATGATCTCATTGAGATATTCACTCATTGATTTTCAGGGTCAAATTTCTAAAAAAGGAAATTGATAATGTAATGTGCGCTTTTGGATGCTGTGGCGGGTTTCCAAAAATGGAAATAGCGCACTTCGGACTTGCCATTTTGGGAAATATCTGCTCACTGTTGCTGGTGATGAGGAACAAGAAATTGCAATATCTCACTTAATACTGGATGTTTTTGAGCACTTTGCGATCCCCCCCCAATTCCGCGCGGATTCCGCGTTATTCCTCGCGGAATCCGCGGACTCATTCCGCGGAATCCGCACTTTTTAATGTAGTCTTTGTAGTCTAATTTGTAATACTATATTTTTGAGAGTTTTTTTTACTGATCCATTCCTCGAGGAATGATTCCACAGGTGTGGAATTGTTCCGTGGAATGAGTCCGCACTTTTTGAAGTCTTTGTAGTCTTTGTAGTCTCATTTGTAATACTACCATTTGCCAAGAGTATTATGTGACCGTGGGAAAAAAATTGAAAAAATTGTGAAAAATGCAGAAAAATCATGTGATCAGAATGGTGTGGAAATGAACATGCCAAACAAGGCCAAACTCAAGATATTTGCAAAATACTGTTTTAAACGCTTCGTGTTGAAAAATTGAAAGGCTGCCAAAAAATCTTGAAAAATCCGCAAAAATCATGTGATCAAGGTGGTGCAAGAATTATGTTCCAAAACAAGGTCAAACTTAAGATATTTGCAAAATACTTGTTTAAACACTTTGGGTTGAAAATTGAAAGGCTGCCAAAAAATCTTGAAAAATCTGGAAAATTCATGTGATCAAGGTGGCACAATAATTATGTTCCAAAACAGAGCCAAACCCAAGATATTTGCAAATACTTCTTAGGTGATAAAACAAACCAGGTGTGGGTTCAGAGAGAGACTTACATAGCAGGTGCAGGGATGACTCAAGGATGTGGTGACAATGTGATGATGGACTTACATAGTAGGATTCTGAAAACTAATCTAATATCAGAAAAACAGCTGAAAATAGATAAGGGTATATAAAGCTTTACAACAATTGAAAAGCATATACTAATCAGGAAAATGGTGGAAAATAGATAAGGGTATATAAAGCTGTATAACAACTAAAAAGTCTATAATATATACAACTCTGATATATCAATTGATAATCTAATATAAAGGACAGTGGGGTTGGTGGATTTCACAAGGTAGCCCAGAATTGGCACTTTCACAAGTATGGGACTATCTGACAAATGAATGTACATAAAAGGCTACAATATCATGATCAGGAAAAATAAGTATTACAATTGTGGGCAATGGCTATAAGATTTGCCAAAAGCTACCAGCTGTCTCAGGGTAGATAAGAGACAGTAGCAATGGCAGATTACATCACAGATATCAGAGTGTGACCAATGGATACTAGTAGTTACTAATATATACAGCTTTGATATGTATTGATTGATAATGTAATATGTATAAAGGATGGTAGATTTCACAAATACCTTCAAGCATGGACATGGTATTTATATGTGCTATGTATAGATGTAAGCAAGTATAAAGAACACATGGAAGACAGAATCAAATGCTTGAGAACATAATTGAAAACTTGGAAACATATGGAACATAGTAGATTGCTAACTTGGTCTCATAGAGGAGTAGATATCATGGATTTGAAAACAACATTCAGAGCTGCAAGTGGTTTTGTGCATATAACTAGATTGTCCCAATCAACAATTCCTACTCCACAATTACTATGTAAGCCATTATCAGGCTTTATCTACTGTTTCAAGAGTTATAATGAAAGATCAAGCAATGATAGACTACACAATATCAGACATTACAAAGAATTACAGTTGATATATCTGAATTGTATTGAAGTATCAGCCAGTGATATTTTGCACAACAGTGTTGAAGTGATCAAGACATTATAAGGTCTTACAAAATCTGTGACAATCTGTTTGTCTGACTTTTATTTGATACCTGATATTATCAGGTCTTACAATTTCTCAAACATTCTGGCACTATATGAGCTTGAGATAGCACTGTCTTATCCACCCATTATATTGTAGCCTTTTACATTCATTTCCCAGATGGTCCCATCATCCATACTTGTGAAAGTGCAAATTCTGGACCTACCTCAGCATGAAATCTACCAACCCTACCATCATTTATATAACATTATCAAGGTTGGCCCAGACTTACCAATTCCCTGCTCTTTGCCCTATGATACCCTACACATTTACCTCCATACACTGTGTATCTAAAGACCTATATTCATTAGAATTTGACTTACTGTTCTCCAATACCATCACCAAGGTGAGTCTTGCCTAAACAATATTGTCCACCCTCTGTCAACAGTTGTCTCAAACCTGTTTAGTTTGCCAGACACCTCCATCATGGGGCTGAAGCTTGATAGGAAGAGACTGACATGATCATAGCACACTGACTTCACTATGTACTACTAGTATGACAAATTACCAAGGAATCATCTAAGCCCCCTTCCTCCTTGACTTTGATGATATCACCAATCACATTTATTCATGACTTCTGACAACATGTCATAGGTGATTAGTGGTCACTGGTTGTTGCTGGCACAAGGTGAGATTGTGCAGATGGACCATGGCACACAACTAGAGCACCAGCAACTCCTGCACTGGCTACACCCCTGCACTTTGCAAATTGCAACTGGCAGCAGCAACACATTGCAAGTTTCTCACACTTGCATCCTAAAAAGTATTTTGCAAATACAATATGTCCAGTTTGGCCTCACAATTCTTCAAATATGACCTGGATCACATGGTTTTTCTGCATTTTTCAAGAACTTTTTGGAATTTTATTAAAAATATAAATGATGCCAAACAACCATGCATACCCATCACAAGGGTATCCAAATGTGGTATCTAACATTACATATGGCAGAATAGGACAATCCTAATATACTAACACTAAATAACAATGCAACATCATCACATTCAAAAGGACAAGAAGTGAACATTCACTTTTATGTAGTACAATATACATCATCCATGTTCCTTGTGACATTCTTACAACATGCAATACAAGTACAAACAATGACAAATAAGCATCACAGTTGAAACAAGTGAGAAAATAGCTTTCAGATGCATATACATTCATTACAAACATATTTTTAGATGTGTACTACATCATACATGTACAAACAGTAGAAAATGTCATTAGTAATCATCAAAATCAAAACAAGCAAGAAGAGAGCTTTCAAATGCCTATACAAACATGTATATTCCCTTTAAATGAGTTTTTAGGTGTGAAAACATCATAAAATTACATAATCAATATAGTAGAGGTGTTGTATACCATTATTTGTTAAAAGTAGGGTGTTATTCCGCACAATTCCGCGTGGAATCCGCGGAATTCCGTGGATTCCATGGATTCCTCGAGGAATGGGGGGTGGACTGCAAAGTACTGATGTTTTTGTGGTGCTTTTTTTGGAACATATTCCTTATATGTATATGCACCTATCCACTATGTTAGAATGTAAAAAATGTGAGTGGTTTCTGTCAGAATGCAACATGTCTTGCTCACTGTTGACAACAGTGAGGAGCAACAAATGACAATATCTCCATCAATACTGGTTATTTCTGTGGCGCTTTTTTGGTATGTCCCCATTAGGGATATAGGAAGGTGTTTGGCATGTCAGAATACAAATAGTATGTACCAATCATGCCACAAATGAAATTGGTGTGCTCACTGTCTGCCATGATGAGCAGCCATATCTCCACCAAAACAAGATCTTTCTGTGGCGCTTTTTTTGATTTGGGATCACACATAACAAAGATAAACATTGGGAGGGTCACAACAGAGGATCCCTAGGCAAGATCAAGTGGAATCTCCCATTTATCCTAACATGTCAACTTGTCAGCCACTCTTTCTGTATCATGTTCAGACATTTATCATGAAACTGAAAGTTACACATTAATCAGCAGGGCAATCTCCCTCCAGACACCCTGAATGACACTCTGTTATCATAAGAAATCAAAATCCAAAACAGTGCAACAAAAAGATCTTGTTTTGGTGGAGATATGGCTGCTCATCATGGCAGACAGTGAGCACACCAATTTTATTTATGGCTGATTGGTACATACTATTTGTATTCTGACATGCCAAACACCTTCCTATATCCCTAATGGGGACATACCAAAAAAGCGCCACAGAAATAACCAGTATTGATGGAGATATTGTCATTTGTTGCTCCTCACTGTTGTCAACAGTGAGAAATTTGACCCTGAAAATCAATGAGTGAATATCTCAATGAGATCATCACCAAATATTGTCATACAACCACATTTAGAAAGTCACTGACCAAGGCTACACAATTGATTGACCCTGAGATTACGTAATCATTTCCTTTTTAGGAAATTCGACCCTGAATGACCCATTTTGTGCCTTATTTGGAAGTTTGACACTTTTCCAAAAAAGGAAATTGTGCCATAACATGTACAAACACCTTCACAACCTTCCAGAAATGGTATCCTGACTAGCTTACCTTATTTAGAATCTGGCTACCTTACCAAATAAGGCAATTATCCCTTTGTTCCTTTATTTTGATCCAATTCCTATGTCATAACATGTACAAACATCTCCCCCACCTTCCAGAAATGGTAATCCCCTCATTTTTAGTTGTGGGAAAAAGGACTTGACCAAAATCTCTCTATATATTTATCAGAGTTATTGAAAGTGTGCCATAGGCCCTTAAACCTCGCTAATTAGCTCTGGACACTCAATCGGTGTCCACTGCTAATTAGGCGAATTTAGCCAGCTTAACAGGTGCAGGTGATTTCTGGGTTATGATGTTCTAGCCAGTCGTGTCCTAGGAATACGTCTTTTTTTCCAATGTTTACCACCGCGAGTTCCAACGTTTCTTCGTGGTCGTAGATCCTCATTTTGATTGTGACCACGTTGGTTATTTTTCCTCCGATGTTTATTGTCCCATCGGCGTTTGTTGCGGTTATCGCCTGTGGTAGTTTGGTCATATTTATCCTATGTTCCTCTACGAATTGTTTTGAGATGGCCGACATCATGCATCCGCTGTCGATTAATGCTATTGTGTCGAAATTTTCTTCCGTGTCCAACGTAGTGAGGATGACTCGTATGTCCATTTCCCTGTGTCCTGTTGCGCCAATCCATTGGGGTTCTCTAAGTTTTCGTAGGTACCATATCGCTTCAACTTCTTCCGGTAGATCGTTGATTTTATTAATTAATTCTTCGTCAATCTGTTCTTTGAAGGATTGATGCGCATACGTCCTTAATTGGATTGCTCCTTGTTCAGGGTATTTCCATATTTGTCTGATCATCCACGCGGGCGAGTTGTTCCTTAGTTTATTCGTTTTGTCCCTTATTGATGTGTTCCGAATCCTTCCTTCTTTTTGTTTCACCTTGTATATTATTGATTCAAGGGATACGTATTCAGAAGGTACTAAGGATTCGTAAATACACGTTCTCGGGATCAATGAAGAGGGACTGTCCTTCACTGATCCTTGACAAAACCCAACTTTTCTTTCATTTCGTTCTTTTCTTCTTCGGTCATAGATCTGAAGTAGTCTCCTACTGCTTGCCTTCTAATCACGGTTTTCCCTTTGCAGTATTTTGCAATGTGTCCGATTTTTCCGCAGTTATAACATTTTGGTGGGGGACAAGTTGTTGGTGTTTGGTCAATGTCCATTGTGTTTTTGTCTTTGACCTTAACTGTGATTGTTTCCTTTTTTGGTTGGCTTGGTCTGGCTTGCACGTTCGTCCTGGTTACTTTGAATTCCCTTTTTCCATAGTACTTTTCAGCTTCTCGGAATTGTCTTTCTATTTCCGTTGCCCTTGCGTACCATGCTTGTAGTTGTCTGGGTGCACTGCCATCTCCGGGGTTTCCTAATTCAATTACCCTTCTTCCTACGCCAGTTTTGACTCCTCTTTTGAATTGATCAATCAAGGCGATTTCGTCAAATCCTGAAAGTGGGCCCATCCTTTGAATTCAATAATGTATTCTTCGATTGTTTTGTCTCCTTGTTTTAACTCTCGAAGTTTCTTTACTGCTTCGTCCCGGGTTTCCGTTGTCAAAAAGTATTGTCGAGCTTCTTCCACAAACGCGTTCCAGTTAAGGAAGGTGGTTTATGTATGAAGATGTATTCTTCCCAGGCCAGATGTTTGTCATTCGCTTCTTCTGCCGGTACCACTGTGCACGATTGATAGTGCGTACAGGTTCGTCCTGGATAGGTGGCTGCGAATCTGATCCTTTCTTCATCGTTCTGAGCGATTTCTCCTATTTTGCCATTTGCCCAGTTGGATGCCCAATTTCCTTTTCCTTTTCTGATGCGTTGGACTGCATATGTGATGCGTCCTATATCATCAGCCAGTCTGACTTGGACGAAATAGTAGTTCATCCTTCGTAACCATGCATCTATTTCCGCTGGTTCTCCTTCATAGTGTTCTGGTGGTTCGACTTTCAACTCGGGAGGTCGAGTCCTTAGTCTGTCGTTTTCTCTGTCTGCTCTTTCGGCAGCTCTTCATTCTCTTCCGAGTTGTCTTTCAAACTCCTGTTGTTGCTGCGCTAATTGCCGTTGAAAGTTTTCGTTCTGAATCCGAAGTTGTTCTACAACGTTTGCAATGTTCGCGCCCATAGCTGCTGCAGCAACCATTGCCTCGTTGTTTTCCTCTGCGATTGTCTCCATTGTTGGTTCGGCCGTGTGGGATGTTGCTCCGGTAACTTCTCTGTGTTCGTTAAAGATTGAATTAACGACCTGGATACGGTTCCGTTGCATGAGGTATGTGAGTCCTGCCAGCGCGATAGCAGTGAACACAGCTGGTAGGGCCATGATTTAGCGGGTGTTGGGTTTGGTTAGGATTTGTTGGTGTACTCGTGCAATATGAACTGCAATGAGGTAAAGGTATCGGAGGTGAACTATCAGAGCGATAGCTCTGAGAATTCGTTGGAAATTCGTGGTGAGTGGTGTGAAGAAAAGCAACAAGCTTATGTCACGAGCCTTAGACAGGCGTCACAACACAAGACTCAATCACTCTATAGCTACTGCTGACCGTGTCAAGCAGCGAGGGTGAATACAAGACCCGTCAAGGGTCAGGGCAAGGTTAAGAGGGTGGGCTCCGAGCTGTCCAAGGAAAGACTAGCTTGTTGCTTGCTTTACTTACTACAATCTATACTACTTATATACTACCTAGGGTACGGGGTTGAGGTACAGGGTATGACGTCCTTAGGGTATAGGGCTATCTACATGTGTTTTACATGCACGAAGCATGCTGCGTATCAAGGAGTGAAACAGGGTTGTGATAATTATGGTATGTCAGCATTATGCAAACCAGGCAGAAATGTACCTGGAATCCACATGGAGTCCATGGAGTCCATGTGGATTCCTTGTCACTCCTGTTCCAGGCAGATTCCTGAAATTCTGTGGAATATGCATGGATTCCACATGGATTCCATGCACTTTTTTAGTGTGTTCTGGGCCATTTGGACCGTCTTGGAATTGCAAGGAATCCACGTGGATTCCATGGAACTTCCGCACAGAATGCAAGGAGTCCATAAGGAATGAGTGGGGGAGGGTAAAGACCTCTGTAGTGAAGTCGAAAGTTTTGCTAAGGGAGAGACTTGGGGTCTTTTTGCGATGAGGGTAGAAGCATATATTAACATTTCAACGCTGTCGTGTCGACGCGATCTACATATTTTTAGACCCATATCTTTTTAAAACTCCGCCGTGCCGAAGCAAGCGTGACAAAAATTGTCGAGCTGCTTGTTTGTTGACACATGTTCTCCGCCAGTCCCTCTGGTGCTTCACGCTTACATAACATCGTCAAGCTAGCACTGTTGGGACTGGGTAGGAGTCTGTCTTCTTGCTTGTTTTGATTCTGATGATTACTAATATCATTTTCTACTGTTTGTAAATGTAGTACACATCTAAAAATAGGCTTGTAATGAATGTATATGCATCTGAAAGCTATTTTCTCACTTGTTTTGATACTGAACAAAGATATCAAGTATATGATTGTGAGTTGTTAGCAATAAAGAAGGCATTCAAAACCTGGAGACATCTTCTTAAAGGAAATCCACATACAATAGTGATCCACTGTGATCACAAGAATTTATCATATTATAAACACCTCCAGAAAATTACCACCAGACAATCATGCTGGTGGCAAGAAATTACTGAATTCGACATCAAGTTGGAACACATCCCTGGATCAAAACTTATTCAGCCAGACACTTTATCAAGATGCCCTAATCATATCAATGAAGAAGAAGCGAAAGCAAAGGAAATTCCACAAACCATGATCACAGAAGACATGGTTATTGCTGCAATAAATACATCATGGGGAGATAAAATTATCAAATTATTACCAGAAAACAAATTCACAAAGGTCATCACCAATGGTCTTAAACATGGAAAGTTATTGAAGTTTAATGACTGGAAAATCAACAATGATGTCATTCATTATCAAGGACATGTACATATATATACCAGTCAAAATGAAGAATTGCAAAATGAAATCATCAAATCACATCACGACCCCATAATCATGGCTCTTCATGGGTCACCCTGGATGCCTCAAAACCTTAGAGCTTATTTGATGCAATTATTATTGGCCAGGAATGACAACGACCATGTCTAAATGGGTTGAAGGCTGTGCTTTATGTCAACAAATGAAGGTCAACACACATTCAACTACACCAGGTTTGATATCTATAAAATCCCACACCACATGCCCATTTGAACAAGTATCAATGGCCCACTTTATCACAGACCTGCCATCCATTGATGGTTTTGATTCTGTTTTGACCATGGTTGATCAATGCACTTAACAAAAGGTGTAATATTCATACCATGCAAGAAAACTTTTACCACCATGGACACTGCCAATTCATATATAAACAATGTTACAACAGACTAAACTACACTGACTATCACCAGAAACCCCTGACTTGGCAAATATGGGCTGCCACTTCGTGCAGCAGGTCCAAGGCCTTTTATGTGCAAAATTGGACAAAATAAAATAAAAAACATAAAACATAATTATAATTTATGATATTTGTCTACATCATTGTACACAACAATATTTTTATCAAAAGCAAATGTAGTTGTATAGTAACCTGTATAAAGCAATCACAGGATGCCAGGCATAAAGTATACAAAATATACACAGTGATGCACTCATAGATATTGCACAATGATATTTGCTAATGGCCATATTCAATTATGTGGTTGGCCTGTGTATGTGGAACAGTTTGGCTCATGTGCCATGTCTGGACCACCCTTAAGTCCAAATATGGACTTAAGAGCCCTTCTCCTTTTAGACTTAACTGCCCCCCCCATATTTAGTAGTTGCTGCATTTGGACTTAAGTTCTCCTTCCGTATTTGGATGTAAAACCCGTTATAGAAGGTATTTCACATGGTCACCAAAAGCTTTGTCACACTTTCATTTCTTATCAATTGAATCTATTTCTTCACTCCCCTCCTCTGTACACCCCCTATAACCACCACAATGGCACCTGGAAGGCCCCTTGGGAGTAAAAACATGCCAGGACATTCTGCTGGAGGCTCTAGGGCCAATTCTGGCAGGAAACCAGCACAGAGAGCACAGTCCACTGATAATGCACCATCTGCTGTGCCATCTGTGCCATCTGTAAGATCTAGCACATTGGACACAGGTAAGAAGTGATCCAAAAGCTTTCTGATAAAGTGTCTAAATTATTTCCAGGATCAACTATTGTTTCTGGACATGGGAATCAGCAAAAGCTGTTTTCAATCTTCAGTATGTACTTTATTTCTGAATTTTCTTATGTTAATTGGACTACATTGCAGACAGGATTCCAGGGTATGCCTTTAACTTACCTTCTCAATTTCCACTCTATCATACAATTTTTTATATTTAGCCCTCCAAGAAATGTCCTATCTGAGCAGGACATTGCCAATGCAACTCTGGGTGACATGGTGACTGACTCTATGATTGATGACCTCAATCTTGAACAGCCATTTACATTTCTTGATCCAGACCCCAGTTCAGAGTCTAATAATGAATGGGATGACATTTTTGAGAGTGCTGATGATCCTGTTAATGATGATTTGGAGTTTCATGATGATGCTTTGCCTGCCACAGGTGTTGTGGCAGCCTATCTTGGATCTGTAAAGGATAAAATTGCTCGTGAAATGTCTGGAAATGGTACTCCACTGTGTTATCAAAGTGGCACATTCTGGATTTTGCCCAAGGATGGTTATTTTGCAATGAGCTCTCTTAGAGCATCAGAGGGCTTAACACCAGAATCCCTCTATTATCCCAGAGTATTTGTGTGGTTACCACATCTGTTGGATAGAAGGAAGTTGACTTGCCAAAATGCTACCTGCCACTACTACAAGGATAAAGATCATCCCCTAACTATCAAGGGTTGGAACAGTGATCCTGTGGCACACCATGTTGTTGATCTGAAAGACAGTTATTATATTATTACTCAGCGTTTTCGCTGTAGAAAGACTGATTCATCTTGTCCAACTGGTTGTGGGAGAACAGTTAACCTGTATGACCCTGATATTTTGGAGCAGCTGGATCCTAGCCTTGTGGATGAATTTCCAGCCTTTTTAACACATCGGAGTGGAATTGATAAAACCTTGATGACTCTCATTTGTGCTAGTAGTGCACACCGGGTTAGTTCTAATGCATGGTCAAAGATTTTACAAGAGCTTCATGTCCGTGAGGATGATCTCAGAGAGTTGAAATACTTGCATATTATTACAGCCCACATTAATGATATGGAGAGAATAGGTTCTGCAGTCAAAACATTTACACCATTTTCTGGGTTTCATGATCAATCTGGTTATAGTGGGTTTTCTCCATCAAGGTGGTACATTAAAAATGTTCATATGGACTATATGGAACACATCCGCCCAATCTTGGATCAGTGTATGTCTGCACTGTCTGGGCATATCTTGAAATGGGATCACAGTTTCAAATTGCCCAAATATATGATGAAATTGGAAGGCACACAAATGTTCACAGCACTCTTTACTGTTGTTAATGAGTGGGAGCAAATTAGATATCAAGCATTTGTGCCTACCAAATCACTTGTGCATCTTTGTGCTGGACTAGAGGCAATAATTGTATCACTCAAACAACATGGTCTTCCTGAGCCTGTTTTAGGATTCACAGATGTTGTAGCTCAGGGTATTGGAACATTTGTTGCTTGCATGCCATCACTGGGAGAAAATGTTACACCTGTGCAGCTTGACCAATTTGCTGATCTACCACTATTGTCACTGCCAGACACTGTTTCAATCCACACTCTTGGAAGCCATCATGAAATACAGAGTGCTTGTTTGAATATTTTGCAACAGTTGGAAAATGATAAAAGTACTTTGCACATTGGATTTGATATGGAGTGGGAGTTTACAACTGGCTTGAGTGGCACAGGTCCTCAGAAGACAGCATTGGTTCAGATTGCATTATCAACTGCTGTCTACTTGTTACAGGTTTATCATCTACAGAGATTGCCTAGTTCTCTCAAAACAATTCTCCATTCCACTCAAATAATAAAGGTTGGGCGTAATGTTGGTGCTGACTTGGCAAAATTGGCTCGAGATTTCCCTGATTTTACCCTTCCTGCAAGGAAAGGAAGAACATATCTTGGTATTATTGAGCTTGGAAAGCTGGCAGCAGAGAAGAATGCAGTCTCTAGTGCAAATGCATCCCTGAATGTGATTACAGCAGCAACATTGGGGTGCTATCTATCAAAAGAATGTAGGACAAGTGAATGGAGTCTGTCTGCTCTAACAGATGATCAGAAACACTATGCAGCCTTAGATGCACATGTTGCACTTCAGATTTTTGATGTCCTCAGAAATAGTGACACAGTTGGTCAACCTTTGTCAGCTGCAACACAAGTTGGACAGCTTGTTAGCTTATATGTGCAGAGACATGAAGTTGCACATGGTGAAATTGTTGCACAGCCTGGAAAATATGACATATTAGTTGGCCAGGAGAAAAACCCAGTTTCAATTGGTGTCTCTACAACAAAAACCAGAGCACTAATCAAAATCACAGAAGTGCTTGCACCAAATTGTGTTATTGCCTGCCATCGTCAATCCCTGAAGGATATCCAAGGGAGTCAGGATACTTTTATGGTTGTTGTAAGCATTAGTGCACTCCACACTTGTTGTAATAACAGTGGGACATTGGATGTCACTTTTTCAATTCCTGAGCAGAGGAATATCAGTCAGCTGAGTGTAATAAGACCAACACAGGACATAGTGGCCAATACTGGAGATGGTGCAGAGAGTAGCACTTTTTCTGCTTCACATCTTGCATGTGATGACTCTGACTCTGACTCTGATTCTGATTCTGATGATATTGAAACTAATATTGAATCTGTGATTCAGAATCCAGCAGGATATATTCAGGAAAATACTGGAGAAATTCCATCTCGCATCTTGGCTGATTGCTTTCATGTCATTGACAGAGTCTGCAGAACCATTTCACACAAACATTCTGCTCTTTGCAAGTTTGCAGCTGCATTCAGTGATACTTTGCTTGTACCTGACAAGGATGATAGAGATATAGTTGAGTCAGTGTTGAGAAAGAAGGGAGAATCATGGGAAAAAATCAAGTCAAAATCTCCTGCTTGGTTGTGGAAGAGGGTTCGACGCTTTGTACCTCAGAAGGATGTGCTGTATATTCTGTTGAAAGAGCTTTTTGAATCATGGGCATCCATCAAGTGCACTGTTACTGGTCAAAAGTTGTTCAATGATGAAACACATAGGAAGGCACAGAGTGTTTTAGTTGAGGTACAGAAAGGGTGGATTTCTGATCCTACTTTCATGTCAGTTTATATGAAAATTGGTGTTGATAAGGATGGGCTCTATTTGTATCATTGCATCAGGGGAACAAACTCAGTAGAAGGGGCAGTGCATAATCCTATACGACGCAATTTTGCAGCCTTGCATGCATCACCAGCATTAGCTGATGCTCTTATTGCTGATTTCCGCCATCGCCACAATGTAGACTGTGGGTCTGCCAATAAATATGGTGTACAATATGGTGGACATTATGACCCATGGCTTGATCATGAAATTTTCAAGCTAAGGGAAGACATTCCCTGGACTAGCAGACCAGCATCTACACTTATGATATCTGATACTGATCCATTGGACTTTGGACCTACAGCAGAACAGTTTGGGATTACGAGCATACCTCCAGAGACTCATATCAATTGCAACTTTCTTGGAGGAGATCTTGACACACAAACATTGGTTGAACCATACACAACAAAGTTGCACCTTTCAAGGCTTCATGGGAGTTGGAAAGATGTATATGCATTCCTTGCTAAATGTAACGGATATTATCCGTTATGTGTTGGTTATCTTGTGTACACCCGGACTACACTGAATCGACTTGTATATTCGTGTAGTAGGTAGTTGTAAAGATGCCTATATACAGTGCCAAACACGAGTATATACTGTATTGTTTGTACATATTATCTCTGACTTCCTGTAACGGAAATATACCCGTTACACTCTCCCCCACCAGACTGCCCTGCAGTCTCAAGTTCGAAGTGAAGGTGCATGAAAATATGCTCCTGATCCCTCCCCCACCAGATTCACGTGTACGTGAATCACTAGCAGAGAAGAAAGAAAAAATTTGGTGGCGGACCAAATTCTTTCTTAATGAATATTAGATCTTCCTTGGAAGGCGATCTTGGTTACTTAATGGCCTTGGGATAGGCCAATTTTGCAGCTGTCCTGGTGAGGTCAGCTCCCCATACTCTCCCCTACCCACCACACCTGCGGGGTGCAAAGGACGTGTATCAAAGTAGGTTAAACCTTCAAGGTGAAGGTTTTAGTGGGAGAATATTGAAAAAATTGAAAAAAATGTGGTTTCTACGACTCGTAAAACCCACACTTCTTTATTCGAGGTTGAGGGATAGACATGGGGGTCTATCCCTTACAGAAACAAACATATTTGACTATGTTCGTGAGGAGCAAAGGCCTACTCCGTGTTTGACGAGCAGGCACGTCGAAATTAGACGTGCCTTCCTGTTAAGGAAGGTTGTCACGGTTGTGACCAGTTGAACTTAGTGCGAACTAAGTAGCCGCGTGGTCTAATGGGCGATAGTATGGCTTCCCGGTTGGATGTAGACAAAGATGAGATGCTTTGGGTGAGAGAGAGAGATCTGAACACATTTCGCGCTCCATTTAGTTGAGCATGAGTACCGGCTCAAGGGCGCGAGCCGGAAGGCCGCGGTCATGTGACACGTGCCTAGGACGCATCAGACTTCGTTTATCGCCAGCCCTTAGCGATAATGCCACGAGAAGATCTCCATCAACGAGATCTATGGAGAACGGCTTTAAAGCCGTTCTGAAATCCTTCATCGCACCACGGAGATCCAGGAGAGGCGAGGGGAGCAATAACAGCTGCGTGAGGGCAGCAGCAGGGATAAGGTAAGTCCTCGTCTTCTACTTCTGCGCTTGTTGCTCAACTCGACACTGTTATCGCTTCAAGAAGACAAGAGCACGGCTCAGGTACTCAAGACCGGTCCTCGGATCACCAAGGTCTGGACATTTGGCCTCTCCTATCTGCTACACGATGACGAAGGCTAGTACTCGGAAGAGAGTTCTTATAATGATTCCAGAGGGAGCCTATCGTGCTCTCTCTTGTGTTAGGCCCCGAAACGAATCGGAAACAACTCGTCCTGAGTCCCTTCCCCTCCGAATGAAAGGCTTAAGATCAGCTTGCTAGCCGATCTAGGGAGCTGTATGAAACAGCACGAACAGGATTATAGACAGGGTTTTGAATCCCGTCTGCAGCGGCTTAAGATTAGGTGAGTTGTCGAGCAACTCAAATGTATTAACATAATAGAGCCTTATTCACATAGTATTTACAGGCTCAGACCAGCTTAAGAGCCGATCTCAAGAGCTGCGCGAAGACAGCGGAAGACGGGGGCCAAGCGCGCGTTACTACGCGAGCAGCTCAACCCTCGTCTAAGTTCGAAAATACCAACGACTCCATTTATAAGTCGTCGTAAAGCTGCCCAATCGGGTGGCTTAAGAACTCGCGCAATGCGTGGGTTACACATCCCCAGTGAGCGCGTAGATGGCGAAATAGGCGGCGCGAACGCTGCCTTGGCTGATAGTAAGTGCTTCGTAGCACTTGAGCTAACAGTTTTGCTAACAATGCTCCTATTGCGTCGTTCAGGCTCAAATGCAACGTTTGGTGGCTTGAAACGCGCTCGCCACTCGAGTTCGATACTCAGGATGCGAGAAGCAGATTCCCGAATTACGTTGGGTTTCGAGACTGGCAATAGCATGCCAGTCTTAGTTTCGGGTGGGTGCATTCCATCACCCGGAAAACTCGATGAGCTAACAACCTTACAAGGCCGTAGCTTACAGTCTTCATCATCCGAAGACTTCGTAACAAGTCCGTCAAGTTCAAGACTCGACCGACTGGAAGGAACAGTCTGCTGCGAAACAGCAGACTCGGAGGGCAGACGTGGTAAAGGGGCAGATTCAGATGAACAGAGCAGCATAGGGGCTGCATGTAGCACGGCTAAGACGGGCGACAAATTCGTGACCGTAAAACGGATCTTTTTGCAGCTGTGGATTGGCAGGCTGCTGCACTGTGGTGATCCATCCTTGGGCAGAGATCGGAAGAGCCTAGAGCTCTCGGGACAAGCACAAGGTGAGCGTGGTTTCCCGCTCGCCTTCAACTCATTTACGACGTCTATTAGCCTACGACGTCGAATCTCTTCGTCAGTCTCGGATTCCCGGAACTTGTTAGGTGGACCCTTGTGGCTGCAACGTTCGAACTCGTCGCATGCGGAAGAGCGACCATTCAGTCGTTCTTTGACGTACGTGGCAGCTCTATCTAGCCACGTTCTTTTCCCGTCTTTGGAAAGGGCGCCCGCAGGCACAGACTGCTTTTGGGCAGTCTCGGAACTTGGCGAGTGCAATCTGTCACTCGCTATTAGTGTCTCACAGACAATGTCTAGATCACATCGTCTTGGTACCGTATTAATAGGTGACATGGGCTCCGCTGTAGGCAGACGAGGGTTTGCAGTTTGCACGGGAATGACGAGCGATGGGGCGGAAGCGCAAACGGGTAACGTGGGGGCTACCGAGGCCTCAGGTGAAAACTCTCCCTCATTCTTCCTTAGTATACTGATAACGGCATCACAGGCTCGCCGTTCCTCCCCTTCTTTCAAAGAAGAAAGGACAAGGGCTTGCTCAACAGCAGGCCCTGCAGCACTGTTAGAACGCTCATCGGAGCGTCCTTGAGCACCCGCGGATGGCGCTTTATCCGACCGCGTTGAAGCAACTTCATGAGAGACTCGAGAGGGAGTCTCAGGTTTGAGGTGAGTCATTACGCTCACCACTCGATGCGTATTGACTACTCCCAGCATGCGTCGCGTCGAATTCATCGGAAAGGACGGAGTAGCCCCATCTTTGAAATAACGGGCATGAGGGGCCCGTAGAGAGGGAACAGGCAAGGATCTACGCAGCGTTGAGACTGCGTTGGTAAAAGGTGAGCGTTCAGCAGCACCCAAACCCTTCCCTGCTCTAATGTTGACCTTGTCCACGGAATGTTTCGCAGACTCGCGGTTCTCGCAACGCTTGGATGACGACAAAAAAGTCACATTCAGAACAGCCTTAATAGGCTGTTCTTGAGCCTTAGCGTGTACGCTGAGGCTGAACGAAGGCTTTGAGACTAGCGTTACTACTCTAATCTTGGATTCGGGCGATTGCGTTCCAACACCCAGATTGTTCGGTGAGTTAGTGACCTTATTATGTCGCCACTCGCAGTCTCCTTCACCAGAAGACTTCGTAAGAAAACCGCTGAGTTCTGAACTCAGCAGACTGGACGGAAGGGCCTGCGACAGGAAGGCAGGCAAGAGAGCAAACGGCGTGAGGGCCGCCGAGGTAACAGGTGAGTGCAGACATGCACTCCTCATTTCAGTTTTACTGACAACTTTCCAAGACACAGGCTGTCCTTCATCAGGCCCAGGAGCCCATTCGTTCTTAAGAACCCGAGGAGCTATGACCGACTCCTCCAAGACTGAATCCTCAGTCTTTAGACACTCGTCAGAGCATCTGATTGCTTCGACAGCTTGTCCAAGCTGTCGTGGCTTCAAATCCCGACCATCCGTGACCGAGGTCCCAAGACTCGAGTCAGGCAACTCAAGAGTAGCCTCTGGCGATGAATGAGAGAGCTTGACGCCCTTTGTACGACATGGGGACAAGGTGAGCGTTGTTCTCGCCTCCAACCTTGCTCTGATGACATCTGTTTCTAGACGTCGCGACTCGATTGCTGTTGATGTAATCTCCATACGCTTATCGGGAGGTCCTTTGGAACCGTAACGAGGAAACTCGTCAGGCATGGAAGAGCGACGTTTGATACGCTCTTGAATATATGCAGCAGCTCTCTTGAGCTGCCCTTCCCCTTCAACGGAAAAGGGAACGGTGGAAACGATAGCCCGCTTTCGAGTGGTCTCGAGACTACGTGAGTGTGATGAACACACTTCCGAAGTCTTACAGACGACACTAACATCATGTCGTCTAGATAACTCCTCAACAGGCGGTATGTATTTGTCTGAAAACAGACGAAGAGGTACGTCTCGCACGGGAGTGAAGGACGAGGCATCGGGAGTGGAGACCGATTGTACAGGAACAACCGGGACTTCACTGGGTGAGGATGCTTCCTCCTCCTTCTGCTCGTTGATAACGGCAGCATTACAGGCTTGCCGTCCCTTCCCCACTTTGGTTGAATGAGAAAAAGCCAGGGCTTGCTCAACGGCATACCCTTCCTCAAGGTTAGAACATTCGGCGAGTGGTTTATCAGACCGCGGAACTGTGGTCTTCGATGAGACTCTCGTGAGAGTCTTTACCTCTTGGTCAGTGCCAATACTTGCCAAACGTCCGTTATTGACAACACCCAATGTGACAGGTGTCGAAACTTCGAAAGAGGATGATACGATCCCCTCCACAAAGGGACGGTTGTAAGGCGTCAAGATCGGGAAAGTTTGCACGGATTCGAGCAGCAAGAGGGTTGCGTTGTCGAAAGGTGAGTGTGTTTCCTCCATTGTTCCTTTTATCTTACTGACGACGGTGTCAGGAACCCGTCGTCTCTCCCCCATCTCGGATGAAAGGGAGGACATCTAGTGTTCTAAAGTCCGGTTGTGCAACCGGAAAAAGACCGGGACCGGACTGGACCAAATTCGGTTGCAACCGAACTTCAGTTGCCGGTTTTGGCAATTCCGAGATGCAATCGGTTTCGGTCCGGGTTTTTTGGCCAGAAGTGAAAGACCGGTTGGCAACCGGTTGCAACCGGTCTTTTACAGAAACCGTTGGGAGGTGTGGAGGGGTGGATTGGCCAGTGGGGACTCGGATGATGCTGCTAAAATTAGAAATTATTCTAATTTTAGCAGTGTCATCCAACTGCCCTTTCATGCATCCACCTATATAACCCTTCGTACACAACTATTGTGAGGGTTGGAGGGTGGATTCGCCAATGGGGACTTGGATAACATTGCTAAAATTAGAAATTTCCTTGAACAAATTGCTGAGACATATCAATGACATCACTTTAGTCTAATTTTAGCAACGACATCCAACTGCCCATTTTCGCATCCACCCATTCAACCACTTGTATTAATGTAGTAAATGTCAAATCTTGAAAAATTACATATCCAATGTCCATAACATAGCTTATCTGGTGGTCTAGGATGTTATCTATGTATATTTCAAAATTTTCAGTATTACATAAGCGGTTTTGGGCAAAAACCGGTTGCAACCGGTTGCAAGACCAGCCTGCCTTACTGCAGGACCGGTTTTCACCGGTTTCGGTCCGGTTGCACCAAAAATAGCGCAAAAAACCGGACTGAACCGGACTTTCGAACACTAAGGACATCAGGGCTTGCTTGATAGCTGGCCCTCTATTGACATTAGAGCGCTTGTTGGAGCGTCCTTCAACACCTGCAATCGGTGTTTTACCAATCCGCGGGTTCACGGCTTTTGACGAGACTCTCGAACAAGTCTCATCATGATGGTGAGCGTCTACTTTCACCATGCGACGCGTATTGACTATATTTGGCGCATGCCGCATCGAAACCATCTGGAGAGACATAGCAATCCTGTCGTTGGGCTTATTGACAGGAGGGGCCCGCGGAATAAAGGAAACGGGCGTAGAGTTTCGTGACGTGGAGATTGCGTTCCTCGAAGGTGAGAGCCAGCTGCTCGACTTTGGCGTTGTACTCATTACAACACTGAGGTTGCGTCGTTCCGAAATCGCAGGAGAAGGCGTTTCATACCGCGGCGAAGAAGGTTTTCGGAAGACTCGAGGAGTCTCATCCTGACGGTGAGTCGTATCGTTTACTACTCGACGCGTGTTGACACCGATAGGCGTACGTTGCATTGGGATCACCCGGGGGGATAGAGGAACTCCATCCTTGGAAGAAGAGGCAGGCAGGGCCCGTATATACGAGACGGGCATGGACTTTGGCGGCGTGGGGGCTGCTTCGGCTACAGGTGAGTGCTTAACTGCACTCATTCGCTTCTCCAAGCTGACTTCTCCCTTTCCAGCAGGTGATCTCTCGGGCATTCGAGCAATTCCGCACGTGGAAGGCGCAGGAGCCGAGACATCCGGGCCAAACAGCTTTAAGTCAATGTGGGGACTTCCTTTCGGGGATTCTCTATCTAGAACGGTCTCAATAGACTGTTCTTGAGCCTTTGCGTGCACGCTAAGGCTTGGTGAAGGCCAGGAGATGGCTGAATCCATCTCGGGAATCGACTTGAGGGCGTTATGACTCGTTAAAGTGGATTTACGAGCTGAAGGAGGCTCTCGGGCGAATCTCGGAGCACTCAACTCAAGTCCTTGAGGCGCAGGCAAGTGGTCCGGCTTTGCAGAGCTCAGAACTGCCATACAACGAGTCAATTGCACTCGTTCGGCTGAATTCTGAGTCTTGGTGGCTGAGACTCTCAGACTGGCCACGGACGTCACTCGTGGACGGGTTCTTTCACCGAGGTTTGACTGCAACGGCCCAGAGAGAACGGACGGCCGTAACGGACTCAATGGCGATCTCTCAGCCATCACCTTCCCCGGTTCAGAAAAGGAGTCAGAGAACGTTGGCTTCGCGGGTTTCAAGTCGGAGAAAGAGCTTCCTTTCTGTTGCTCTTCGGTTAGAACAGTCTTCTGAGGCTGTTCTCGAATGAAAACGGATGCGCCAGGCATTGGACTCAGGTGGCAGGACGTAAACGAGGACTTGAGCTCCTCGCGCGTCTTCGCTAACTCGGATCTCAACTCGTCTTGGCGTTTTATGAACTCATCCAGCATGTCATCTAAAAGACGGGAGGCTTGTGGGCTATCCCGTTTGCGTGATCCATGAGTACCCTGTTTCAATGGGTTCTGAGTGATGGAAGAACGAGCGCTTGACTGCTCTCGTTCTGGTGTGAACCATCCGGCTTTGAGCATGAGCTCAATTCCGATCTCGCAATTGTCGCGCTGGTCAGGTAAGACCAAGTCCAGCATTCGGCGTGCGGACTTGTAGGTGATTGACGTGTCGCGTGATAAGCAACGCGTAAGTGTTTCGGCTGCGCACCAGGCTGCGCGCAAGTTGTCCGGGACCCAATGAGGGCCTGGATACTTAAGTGTCGGAGACCTGGGAGGGTCTTTCAGATTGTACGAGCCTTGAAAGGCTCGTTGAGTGTAAAGCCTCGTGTATTGAGGCTCGTCGAGCATTAAGAATACTCGGGTATTTCGGAATGTGTTTTATGCGTTCTGGTTGAGAGTCTACGTGTGTAGACTTGGTTTAGGTGTTTAGAAGTCTCGGGAGACTTCTTAGAGTGTCGCGGCCGGGGCTGCAACACTGTACTCGTGTTTGTAATCGATAAAAAGGCTCCTGTAAAGGGCCTACTACACTTCGAGAGTGTAAAAAAGTGTAACGGATATTATCCGTTATGTGTTGGTTATCTTGTGTACACCCGGACTACACTGAATCGACTTGTATATTCGTGTAGTAGGTAGTTGTAAAGATGCCTATATACAGTGCCAAACACGAGTATATACTGTATTGTTTGTACATATTATCTCTGACTTCCTGTAACGGAAATATACCCATTACACTAAAGCACAAAGGACAAAGTTTGCTGTAACCCCAGTTCATACCAAGGGAGAATTTGATCTCTTTGCAAAAGCTATCCTGCCTGGAGGTGCATGGTGCACCCAGAACAAGCCACATTTTCAGCAAATGGCATATTGGTGGTCTTCTCATGCCAATGGTGAAACAATATTCTATAAACTGCCTGAGCATCTGTCAACATATTATACCAAGTTTTCTGAAAGAAGGATGACACAGCAGCCAATGGTTGCAAGTCAACCACAGCGTCAGCGCAATCAGACAAGGATTCAATCTCATAGCCACCATGCAAAGGTGTTACCTGCTATTGAAATCTGTTAAATATAGAATTATATTTATAGAATGATTAACTACTGATTGACTACAATCAATGTTACTCATATCGCTCACGTCATCCTTTATGTATGACATAGAGATGACATCATAATGACTTCATTATGATATCATGGTGACATCATGATAGACTCATGATCACATCTTATGGTGTGCTTAGCACGCCATATCTTCCCATCTATACTATACACTTACACATATGTAGATACATATTTGTTCTCTCTTAGTATATAAACCTGTCCTGTATCGTAGAATAGGACAATCCATTCTCTTCCTCTTACTATCACTACTACGCTGAAGGGTAGTGCTAAGATCATATCGCAATAGGTAAGCTATTGCACCTGCTCATGCTGTGGACATGCTCTCGCGTAGACCTGTCTTCTTCGTCAGGTTATGGGCCCCGCCGTCGATATTGCCAGGACCCACATCTTGCTCGTCATCCGACATGATGTCCCACTGGTATAGTATCGCAGCGAGCCTGATATGGTCTTATCATCTTGATATAACTAATCCTTGATATGGCATATGCGCTAATGACATGCGCCCGGACCCTAGGGCTTTAGGGGGATCTCCTAGACACCCAGGGATAAGGGTACTTCCTATGTTTCTCGACGCTGGCATGGCAACGTCGGCCCCCACAGAGTTATACTTGCCCTCTGTGATGTGACTGGGGTATTCATGCACGATATAACATCATAAGCCCCTAGAGGCTTTATAATACAATATGGCTCGTATATAGAAACTTCTAGTATAAAGGATGTGCTGACACCTCATTGTGGGTGGTACACGCAGTCTATTAAGGATGTGCCCTTAGGGACTCCTTTAATCGGAATGATCATTAGGATCATTCTAAGTTTGGGCTCTATGGTGATCCCATAATCCCATTTAGAAGTTTCATATTGATTACCGGTTGTGCTTATATAATGGTCTGGGGGGTTTATGGACCAGACATTATTTCTATTTACAATTGCAACGGGTAAAACCGTGGTTCGCCCAAGAGCGCTTGAGCCAGCGATTGACTTTGCATGTCATTTACAGCATTCAGGGATAATCCGAGCTTTCAAGACCGAGTGGACATGTGGATCTGAGCTTTATCTAAGCTTGGCTTGTAACTAAGTTACTCAGGGTCGGTTGGTTTAACCGAATATGGACTGTACTCATAACCGAGGAACTCTATATAGTCTGACATTCTAGTCTATGGCACCCTGGTAACTTAATAAAGACAAATTAGACTTTTAGCTTTAATTAAGCTTTAAACTCATTAAATTCTCTTTTAGGAAAGAAAACTGGATTCTGAAACTAGTACTCCGCTACCAGTTTACGAAGCCGAAGGAGAATCGTTTCCTCCTGCCCGGAGATTACCTCCTTCTTACGACGCTCCAATCCCACCGTTTCCCTTAATCTTAGGGGATCGAACTTTTATTGATACACCGGCACCAATTCCATCTTCGTCCTATTCTAGGACGATAGTTCGTATTGTCAACCCTGACACCAGATTCGGTGTTACAACTCGTGGACCTGTTACAGTTCACGATCGAAGAGATCACTTCCTAGCTGCTCGACTTAGAAACGGTCGCACCTTGCAAGACGAAATAATACATCGTCGTCGACAAGCAGCTATCGAAGAAGGTGTTCCGCCCACCTTAGATCTTTGGATTCCACCCAGGGGCACTTCAGTAGCCCAACACATAGCAAATAGGCGTACACGCCGTAATCTCGAAAGAGATAACCAAGAGGTCGAAAACCTCAAAAATCAAAGAAACTTCCGTTTCTTTTGGCGTCTTTTAACCGCCTATATCATAATCATCACCTCCGCCTTCCTCGTCTAACATGTCTAACGACTTGACGATTCCTAGTTCCATTCCCGTTTTGAATGGAACTAACTATAAAGAATGGGAACGCATGATGCGTTTCCTATTACAAACTAAAGGTTTATATCGGTACCTAAAAACTGATTATGTTCATCCAAGACGAATAACGCCGTTGGAACAATTCTATCTGGATACAGGGGTTCAAGCCTTTATTCCAGCTGTTCCAGCAACAGCAGCAGTTCCGGAAACGGAAACTGAAGCGGCGATACCGGCACAACCGGCACAACCGGCACAACCCGCCATCACTCAACAAATGATTGATGATGCAGAGGCTATCAAAAAGGCCTATGATGATTGGGTCGTCGAGGATGATCGCATCCTCGGATCCATAAACATGAAGTGTACTGCTACTATACAGCAGATCAACGAACATGTAGTTTCTGCTCGAGTTCTATGGCAGAACTTAGCAGAACAATACGGTGTGACAACCCTTAAACGACCTCCTCGCCATCATAAACCGCTTAGCATCAAGCGGAATTACATTGCCTGCAAATGTACAGGCAATGATTGTACTTTCAGCTGTCCCCCGTCATTGGGACAACTTTGCTGCTGTGGTTCTTGCCACAACAGAACCATCGGATCTTACGATCCAAGGGATACTTCCCTTAATCCAGAATGAGTGGCGCCGAAGGCACCCTGAATCTGCCGCGACAGCTAATACGTCGCAACAACAGCAGCAACCATGGCAACAAGTACGTGGTCGAGGACGAGGACGTGCTCGTGGACGTGGCCGCGGAGCAGGTCGTGGATGTGGGGGGAGGCCTTATTCTAGGCCTCCACAAGGCGCTCAGACACCGGCTCCTACTGCTCCTCCGGCAAATCAAAATTGGCTGGGTAAAGTTGAGGGCCAAACACGTGGTCCTAACTGGGAGAGGAACCGAGAACGCCGAAAGGCAGATGCAGCCGAGAAGAAGGCTGCCAAAGCCGCAGAACATACTATGAGTTCTGCACATACCGTCGCCCGTATTGGGCCTTATGACATCACTGAGCCATTTGCCGGCTCTAGCAAAGGCAAACAAAGAGAAAAGGACGAACAGGACTTTGAGTCCTATAAATCGAACCGAGGAATGGGGATATCGTCAGACGATATCGATTATAAAAATATGGATATAGATCAGGAAGCTGAACTATATTATGCTATGAAGATAACGGCGAACAATGGTATGAAACCATTAAGAAACTGGAAATGGCTAACTTTCTCTTTATAGAGGCAGCGATGAAAATGGTGTTCCCTAAACTGGGACATCATCGTCGTACTATAAATTCCTTCTTTGAACAATCTGTACTATATGATAGTATAAATTATAAAGAAAATTTAGACGAAACCTGCCTCGTAAGAGATAAGTCGTGTGATACTGCCATTTATAATGCAAATATGATCGAACGATCATATAATATTGGTAACATGTTTAAGAAACCTTTTACATGTTTAGCGGTCAATAAAAGAAAATTTAAGGATAAAGTACATCCAACATGTCCCTGTCCGGAATGTGTTGAGAAACGTACTGGAGATACGCTATGGATGTGTGACTCCGGTGCATCCGATCACTTTACCTTTAGTAGGAAAGACTTCTCTGAATACAGAGAATTTCCTGCAAATGAAAACCACAGTGTTAAAACTGCTAATGGTTTAGATTGTCTTGAGGGACTTGGCACAGTTATTCTTGAACACAAGTTATCCACAGGAGAAACAACACTCGTAAAGCTCTTCCCTGTCCTTTATATGCCACGGGCAACTGCACGCTTGATTTCAAACGGCAGATTGATCCGACAAGGATTAACTTGTAAACAAGATGAAAAGATGGTAGTCTTTTCCTTTACAGACTCGGGTAGAACATGTATCGAAGGACATTATCTTATGCCCGATGATACATTAGTTTACGCTCGAGGTAGGATTATTATAATGAATCCTACACTGGTTTCCGGTCCTGGCTTAGCCAACAGGAATTCTAAATTAATTCTTGGAAGACCGATAAAGAAACCAAACGCAGAGTCTATAGAAAAACTATTAGACTACGAGACCTGGCATAAACGTTTTGGTCATCCATCTAACGAAGTCTTTTCAAAGATACCGTTAAATGTCAATGGATGGAAAGAAGTTACACTTCCAGAAGGAAAACTACGTTGTGAAGGTTGTCTAAAAGGCAAAATGAAGGCAAAACCTTATAAACTGTCTTCAAAGAGAGCTACTCGTCCCTTTGAGTTACTCCATATGGATCTCATGACCGTACCGGCCATATCTTACCACAAATACAAATATATTGGTGTTATCGTTGACGATTTCACCTCGTATACGTGGATTGGTTTATTAAAAACCAAAGATCAAACTCTAGAATATTTTACCGGATGGTATAATGAGTTTGTAGATCCTAAACAACCTATTTCTCACCTCCGTTCTGATCGAGGGGGGGAATTTGTAAATAAAGCCTTTGAAGAATTCCTTAAATCCAAAGGAATTAAACATCAACAGACAGCTCCTTACACCCCACAACAAAATGGTCGCGTTGAACGCATGAATCAGACTTTGTCAGACAAAGCTGAGGCTATGCGATTAGACGCAGGATGTCCGAAATCTTGGTGGGAGTTCTCATTCAGAACGGCTGTGCATGTGTACAACCGCACTCCCCTAAAACGGACTAAATGGAAGACCCCTCTGGAAAATCTTCTTAACAAAAAACCAGACGTATCATACTTTCGAGTATTTGGATGTGAAGCCTGGGTATTTATCCCTGATCAACGGAGACCGGATAAGCTGTCCGAAAAATCCGTTTTATGCACTTTTGTAGGATATGAATCAGGAACCAAAGGCTATAGGTTCATGACGTCGACAAACACACTGGTCATATCCTCCCAGGCTACATTCTTTGAAAACAGGTTTCCGCGCAAAGGAAAGACTGCAGATATAATTACTGAAGATCTTGGTCCGATCTGGGAGGCGATTCCTCAAGAGGAACCTAACCGCCCTCCACAAAATTTGGATCTAGATAACTTACTCCCAGAGAACCGTAGACGTTCTCCGAGCCGTAGACGCTCACCAAGTTTGGATCGAAGGGGTGCATCTCCTGATCGACAGCAGTCAGACCCTTCTGATGATTCAAACGATGATGATGATGGTGATGAATTTGCCGATCGTCGAAGAGATTTTTTTGGAAGATGATATCCAAAGGCAAAGGGAAGAAAGAGAACAAGAAAGACGTGACAATTATCGTAGACAACGCGATGATTGGAAAAAGGGTCAAGGAATTGATAAACAGTCTCGTTTACGAGATCAATTCAAACGTCAAATGAGTGATATGTTTAAAAAACGTAAAACTCCTGAACCCTTTAGACGTACTCCCTCTCCACAAATAAAAGAGGAGACTCCTGTTCCTTCTAGGCCTATAACACCGATACCATATGTATCTAGGCCACCTTCGCCGCGTAGTCCTATGGATGAAGATAATCCCTTCTCTTTGAATCAAAGAGATCGAGATGAAATAGAAAACCCATTTATGACGGATCGAGAATTTGATCAATTTGAACAACGTCAAAGAGATCGTTTTAGAGAATTTGCTCAGAGACCTAGACCTCCTCCACCGATCATATCTGATCCTGGTCCACCCTCTGTACAAATAGGTCCTCGCCGTTCTGGTCGTTTTCCAGTCCCAAGGGTACAAAGAGACAACGCGTATGGAGATAAAACTCCTGCACAGATAGAAGCGGAAATTCAACAAAAGCGAGATGCTTTACAAGAACAGTTAAAAGATAAAACTCCGAGTTCTTCGACTCAGGATCCACCGTCAGCAGACAGGAACCCTGATAGAATGAATGAATCTGCCTCTCTACTCAAAGAAATCTTTGCTTTAAAGTCTGAATTAAAATCTGCAGAACATGATCATTTAAACCGAATGATTAATGAATCTGGAAATGAATTCCTTCATTTTCTTCTAAAAGCGGCTGTCCCCCTTGTGGATAATATTCCATATGACTATAGAGATATATCTAAAATGCACTCCAGTAATCCTCAATTGTATAAACAATGGAAGATTGCAATGGATGACGAATTTAAATCTCTTCAATCTAGAGATATTTGGGAGTTAGTTGATCTTCCAAAAGGACGAAACCTAATCAGATGTCGTTGGGTTTTCGACTTAAAAACCGATGGACGCAAAAAAGCTCGTGTCGTAGCTAAAGGTTTTAGTCAACGTCCCGGATTAGATTACGACGAAACATTCTCGCCTGTAGCGAGATATGAAACAATCCGAATACTTCTGGCCACATCAGTGCTTGAAAACTGGGATATACAAGCCCTAGATGTAAAAACTGCCTTCTTATATGGCGATCTTGATGAAGATATTTACATGGCCCAGCCAGAAGGTTTCGTTGTAAAAGGACAAGAATCTAAAGTATATAGGCTGAGGAAAGCCATATATGGATTGAAACAGGCATCATATGCCTGGAATAAACAAGCTGATAAATCGTTGAAATCGTTGCATTTCGAGCGATGCTTGTCTGATTCTGGCGTTTACGTTCGTAAAGGCAAGAATACTATCACGATATGCATATTGTATGTCGATGATATACTCTTTATGGGAAATGACGATTCCACCATCGTATCCATTAAAAAGAAATTTATGGAGATGTGGGAATGTCGTGATCTTGGAAAGATCAAAGAGTATTTACGAATCCAAGTCAATTACAACCGTGATTTAGGATTCTTAGTCATAGATCAAGGTCCTTATGCCTTGAAGGTTGTTAAGCGATTTGGACTTGAAGATTGCAAGTCTGTACGCACACCGTTACCTGCTGGGTATGCTCCTATAAAGAATGAAGGAGAATGCACACCACAGGAACGTTCTTATTATCAACAGATAATAGGATCCCTTCTATATCTCGCCTTAGGAACTAGGCCTGATATAATCTATGCAGTAATTTTGATGTCCCAATTTTCATCAAATCCGTCCCAAGAACACATTCAAAAGGCTTTGTATATAGTCAAATACATTGCTCATACCTTAAACGTAAAAATCGTTTATAGCGCCAAAGGCAATAATAAATTTAGAGCCTACGCTGACGCTGACTGGGCCGCTGATCGTAATACACGACGATCTATAAACGGTTATGTTTTAATGTTAGCTGGTGGTGCGGTAGCTTGGACGAGTAGAAAACAAAAGACTGTAGCTCTGTCTTCGACTGAAGCAGAATACATATCTTTATCAGATGCTGCAAGACAGATTGCATGGGTTGAAAATCTATTTTACGAAATAGGTGCACCCATTAAAAGCATCTTACTTAGCGTAGATAACCAAGGCGCTATATTTTGGGCACAAAATCCTGCACAAGAACATCGTTCTAAACATATTGATATTCGTTATCATTTCGTTCGCAAGTTGATCGAGACTAAAAAAGTAGTCCTCGAATACATACCAACCAACGAGCAGAATGCAGATCTCATGACTAAGAATTTATCCTTTGAAAAGGTCAAATTCTTTAGAGAACGATTGGGACTTTCCTTAGAAGAATATCCGACTTCTACAAATGCATTAATCAAAAGACCAGATAAATTAGAGACTGAGGAAATTCGTGATTTGACGAAATTAATTCTTGATTGGCAAAATCTTGAATTAGATGGTATTGATCGTCTATCACACAAGAAGTTGATGGAACTTCTTGATGGTCTTATTGATCAACAAGAATCGGATATAGATCCCTTCTATGATGAGAACATCATAGACTTTAAATAAAGGATATCTAAGCGAAGGGGTGTGTTAAATATAGAATTATATTTATAGAATGATTAACTACTGATTGACTACAATCAATGTTACTCATATCGCTCACGTCATCCTTTATGTATGACATAGAGATGACATCATAATGACTTCATTATGATATCATGGTGACATCATGATAGACTCATGATCACATCTTATGGTGTGCTTAGCACGCCATATCTTCCCATCTATACTATACACTTACACATATGTAGATACATATTTGTTCTCTCTTAGTATATAAACCTGTCCTGTATCGTAGAATAGGACAATCCATTCTCTTCCTCTTACTATCACTACTACGCCGAAGGGTAGTGCTAAGATCATATCGCAATAGGTAAGCTATTGCACCTGCTCATGCTGTGGACATGCTCTCGCGTAGACCTGTCTTCTTCGTCAAAATCCATAATGTATCTACAACTACCTCTGCAACAGCAGCAGAGTCTCAAGATATGATGGTTCTGGATATTGGTTGCAGTCATCAGAGCACACCAACCCCAAGTGATGAAAGTATAATGGATATTGATAGTGAACCAGTAGCATCCAGTTCTTCAATGCTTTCAATGCTTTCAATGGGTGATACTGGCTCTTTGTCTGGCCATCATGGGAATGCAACAGATGCATTGAACTTGCTTCGTCCATCTGGAAGCAGAAAGAAATCAAAAAGATCCCATGTAGCATCTGGCATCACCTCTACTACATTTGTAACTGGAACAAGTCATAGGGCAAAGAGAAAGTGCAGGGTGTGTGAAGATGCTGGCCATGATGGCAGTGACTGTCCAGGATCAGGAAGAAGATCACAATGTCAGTTTGGGTAAGAAACTTATTTTATTATTGTATTCCACAGGCTAATATGCAAATATAGGAATGTACAAACAAGGGAATCAACTGGATGATGCTATACTTTTTTTTCTGAATGGAAATTTTGCCTACAAACATTTACAGAATATTTTTTGTATTTTTACTTGATTTTTTACAAAGAATGGCATAAAAAAAGAACTTTGACTGGAATAGATTAATAATTGGATGTAGGGCAGGCCTTTATAGGCCTGGTCCCTTTTTTGATTTTTTCAGATTTTTTGGTCCATGGTCCAGACATAGCACATGAGCCACAGTTTTGCAGTCTCCACAGCTGCAGTTCCCTACTGCACCCACATCCCACAGGCTCCAAGTGCTTGCCCAGTGTTAGCCAAGGCAATGGAGGTAGGGGATGGGGAGGTCTTTACCCTCCCCCACGCATTCCTTGTGGACTCCTGAGGACTCCTGGCTCACTCCTGGGAATTCCCAGGACTCCAGAGGGACTCCCACCTCCCTGGAAGACCCCTCATCCCAGCCAAAATGTACCAGGAGTGAGCTGGGACTCCCGGTAGACTCCCTGTAGACTCCCAGGACTCCTCTGGACTCCCTGTATGAGGAGTCCACAAGGAGTGTAAGGACTCTTGTTTCATTCCTGTTTATGTGGTCATGTGACATGACCAGTTGGTCTGTGTGCAGGCCCACAGGTATATAAGGAGGGGGCATCTGGCACATATCCCCCAGCACCCCCTCGGGAAAAGGGGGGGCAGTGGAGATAAGATTAGATAGATAGATAGATGATAGGCAGCTTAAGTAATATGATGGCCTAGATAAGATAAGATAAAAATATAACAAAATTGAAAATTTCCTTTTATAGAAGTGTGACATTATGTAATATGTGACTGTGACAAAAAAGATGCACCTAGCTTTTGTGATTCAGAATATGCAACAATCATAATGCCAAATAAAGTCAAACATGAGATATTCACAAAATACATTTTCAAACATAGCTTTGAAAAAAATCAAAAAAATCAAAAAAAATCATGTGATCACATCTGTGCAAGAATTGCAGTGACAAATGCTGCCAAACTCAAGATACTTGCAAAGTACTGTTTTGAACACCAGTCTTTTGAACCTGATCTGATTTTCTGATTGCCTGACTTGTGCTGGAACACTGGTTGTCTGATGGTGATGGTCTGACAGTGTCTGAAACACTGGTTGTCTGTTGTCTGATATTAACTGATGACATCTGATTGTCAGACAATCAAACAACCAGTTCCAAGGCTGAATGAAATGAGGCTCCATCTAATAAGAGCTGAGCCCTGTGATGTTTTGTAACACAACTTTAAGATGGCAGCAATTTCCATGTACAAACACCATGCACATAACAAAGATGATCAGGAAGAATGGGCCTTGGATTTGCTGCTTTGCATCCCATACCCTCCAAGTGTCCCAGCACCAGTCAGGTAATCAGGAATCAGACACCATCAGATGTCAGATTTTTGGCATGTTTTCTGATGCTACTCTGAACCATTGCACAAGTCACTGCAACTGACTTCCAGCACTTCCAGTCACTCATAACCACCAGCAACCCCAACTTCCTAAAACTGACCAAACTTGATCATCACCAGACACCCCTCCCAAATTGACTTTGCAGGTGGTCACACATGGAGTGGCAAAACCAAAAGACAAACAGACTTTTTGCATTCACATTTTAGCTTATTTAGTTTGGCATCATAATTCTTGCATGTCCTTGATCACATGGGACATTTTCAAGATTATTTTCAGACTTTACAATTTCCTCACACTCACATCTGAAAAGGTCTTTTGCAAATATTTCAAGTACTTGGGATTATTTGGTTTTACAATAAGTCCTATATGACCTGGATCATATGAATTTTCAGGTTTTTATTGCAAGTATAAACATTGCCAAACAACATGCATGCCCATCTGAAATTTGGAAAGCAGCATGAAATTGCACATGAGTGTAAAGTACTGGTGATGTCAGTCTACTTACATAGGATGCAATAGGAATGGCTGGGAATGAGTAGGAATCCTGATGGATTAAGTTTCCATGAAGATGTGACTCAGTTACATGTGTGCCTTCAATACACAGGCATGTGAACATTGAATGCCTTACTAGGTGGTTATGAGCAAATACTGAAAAGGATGATTAGCAGCAATTTTAACTGGTTCCTGCATACTACATCAACAAACAATCAGAGCAGGAAAAAAGTGGGCCACAGGTGGATGGTGATGATGATAGTGGTGGTGATGGTGTTGGTATTGATTGGCACAGATGATGTTTTTAAATGGTTTGTAGTTATTTAGATTCACTGTTATGTCACAGCATTGTAGTGCAACAGATTTATGTTGCCGTTACAGTAATGACAAATGAGCAGGGAGTGAGCAGGACTCCACAGGGACTCCTGTCCAGTCCTTGCAATTTTTACTTGCTACTTTTTTGCTTTGAACCAGGAGTGAGCAGGACTCCACAGGGACTCCTGGTCCACTCCTTGTGGGATGACTCCTGGCATTTTTCGCTTTTTTGCAGTCAATGAGGAGTGAACAGGGAGTGAACAAGGAGTCCACAAGGAGTCCTTGTCCACTCCTGGCATTTTATGTCAATTTATCAGGAGTCTACAGGGAGTCCTGAGGAGTCCTGAGGAGTCCGGGAGTCCACAAGGACATGTGGGGGAGGGTAAAGTGTTGCCGAAGGTCGTCGGCTCGAAGGTTTGACTTCGGAAGCTTCCGTGATGCGTGATGTGATGCCGAGACTCGGAATGCGGTGCGCTTCGGTGTTCGGTTCCAACGTAGCCAGAACCGGCTCGTTACACCGGGCAATGAAACCAATGTGAACATGACTTGAGCTTCAACAATATCACCATTTTGGAAGCGAACAGGAGATATTTCCATATATCTACAAGATCATTTGTACTTTGCTTTTTCTTATACTTGAGTACTCACTTCATCTCGCCCATCTCCAATGTAGATTGCTCATAATAGTTAACTAAGTTGTCGGTGACATGAATGTAACCTGTGTTTTCAATGCCTGATAGAATACCGTATGGATTGATGTCTCTTCCAAACGGTATATGTTTCTCCATCGGACTGCAGTCTTTAATGGATGAGAAGTATTGGTTCGAGGAATCGAAACTGGTGAACTCGCCGTAGGTATTGATGCATAAGCACAGCTTGAGTTTGTCGCGAGGAACATGACATCCAAAAAAAGAATATGTCCAATATCCCTTTCAAGGCATTATCAAATGTTGGTGTACCCAACCCTGTTAGCGATACACTTTGACGCAGGTACTTCGCTCGGCCAATACTTCTGACATGACCCTTGTTATTAACATATTTGTGCCAAAACTTTGCACTTACATCGTCTGGTTTCTAAAAGGAGGAAGATCGTGTCGCCAAATGATGCCCTGAATGTGCGCAACGACTTCGTTTACATCGTTTGTGACAGGCATTTGATCTTTAGTGGCTACATCTGCAAACACAAGTTGCTTCGTTGTTTTCGTCATCTCAACAATCCTGTAGCCATTTGGCCAGTCCGATGCCTGGTAAATACACCATCAGCACTGTTCTTTAATGTTTTAATGAAAGTAACCATGCCTTGGTGCAGCATGATAGCTGTATCCCAGAATTGGCGATGACATGTCTTTCTCCTGCAATGTTCTCGAGTCGGTTGGCTGTTAGTACATCGATAATGCTTTAGTTAAGTAACTTAATGTTTATATGTTGAACATACCAGCTCCTTCCAAGTCATATTTGCCGTACATCTTCGTTGTCCCTGGCTGTTATCACGAAAAACTTGTATGCGACAACTCTTCAGACTGTAATATAATTATATAGGAGCGAACCCCGGCCATCACTCGGAATTGACCGATACAAGGATGAGCCTTCACCTATCCACGTGCTGCAAACCTCGGATCAGTGCTTGCAGGTGTCCTATGATGACACGGACATAAAAGACTGTCAACGCCGCTAGTTATCCACGATTATTGAGTACGTCTGTGGGATAATGAATCTTGCGACGGGCACAGCAATGAGCGGAGCTCTGTTTGTTGTATGCTCCAAACCATGTTGGCTTCTCTTTCTCCTGCAACACAATCGCTCCTAGATTGACCTGGCTTGAGCCAATGGGCTAATCAAGTCTATCCGGTCAGTTTTTGTGCTATGAAATTTAGTTTGTCTCATTTGCAAGCTACTCCACAGGATCGGCGCTAGGAAGTGGGGGCGTTAGCGGCACTCATACAGAACACCGTCTGCTTGTCCATTTTCCGATATTTTCAAATTCATGCTCTAGATTAGTACTCAATACATGCTTATTGCGAAGCAATCGTTCCTGAACATTAATCCAACCGAAAATGCGCACGGGCTGACGAATCAATCTTACAAACATTGCACTTCCATGTGCGGTCAATTTAATTCCACTCAAAAATGTTTCACCTGATCGCTCCAATGCCTTTCATCGCCTGACGGCATCGCCACCATCTCATTCTCTTAACATGGCGTCGGTTATTGCGGCACGTTTCCTTACACACGTCTAACGGCCTTCTGCTCCTCCACCCAACTTTTGTGTAACTCTCTATTGAATGGCTCCCGCTAAGAGAAAACAAGGAGTCAAAGCAAAGAAATCAAGCGATGTCATTGATGACATGACCTCGTATGTCCCTTTTCTTTCATCTTGCGTTGTGATTTCAACAATTAACTTTCACGGAATATCTGTCGATCACATTTTCGTCCTCAGTTTGAGTGATGGTCAAGAAAACCTACTCGATAAAGCACACCAGAATGAGATTGTCGAATCTGACAATGAACAACCGTATGTTCATTTTTGTACATCATCCATCAATCACTAATAACATCTGTCCTAAGGCTTTTGGAGACCGTGAAGTCTAAGAAAAAGAAGACTGTCCGAATTTCTAGTGACGATGAAAGCATCCCTCCCATTGTTGATAATCCTGAACAGGCCGTTCCAGGAAACATTGGCGAGACTGACACAGTACTCAAAATGTCTGACGATCCCTTTCTTCTCAAGGTAAAGAAGCCGAATATGTGGTCACTTCATGCGTATGTGGAATTTACTTCATCTATCATACATGTACTAAAGTTGTGGGCATTTTAGAGATTCAGCGCTTACTGCTCATACTCAGACTGCTCGCTGTTCAAAAGACAACCTGTGCGATAAGTCCTCGACTTCTAACGTCACTAATGACTTTGAAACGTAAATTTTTGCGCTTGCAAACCTGCATCACTTTATCTGACTCTGACCATAACACCATGCGCAGATTCTTTGATTCTGACATTGATGGCTTGTCGGATGGTGTCAATCATTCTGAAGGGATGCACAGTACTCATTCACTCAAATCCAGAACGCCAACAAAGACACCGACGAAGGTGGGTTCAAAACATAACACCCCTTTATATTTGGGTTCACTTCCAGAAATTGTCGACTCTGGCATTAAACGAAACAAGGATATACAAATGAACCCCTTTATCTTAGATGAAGAGTTGATTGACCCACTATTACGTGACGACCATAAAACGCTACCGAAGCTCAGGTAAGCATCAATACATATCAAGATAAACGGTGTATGATATCCATACATCAGCAAACAGGGCAAAAGTCTGATCATGTCTAATTTCATCTGATGCTTAATCAGATGTGATTATTCTATCAATCCACAGGCCTAATAGACCAGCAGTAGTATTCATGTTAGAAGAGTGTCCTATAATCATTAACCCAGATAAACATAGACTCAGGTGACATATGATAGTTAAATAGGTTGCCAGTGCAAATGGCAGAAAATTTGACTGATAGTAATATAGATAACCCAACACATCCAGTCAACAAATGTTTCTGAAATATAGATAATCAGGTTGATATATCTCCCACTCAATAGTGTGACAGATCATATATGATCAGGAAACCAGAGACAAAGTCAGCAGTATGTCATTAGACAATTAAACTATTTGGACAACATGATAATAGATGGTCAGATAAAGGAAACACCTGACAGCCAGGCTACTTGAACAACAGACAATTAGATCATCAGCAGTGGATTAGCAAAAATAGCTGACTGTTAATAAATCTAACTATCAGGTGGTAAGATAATTCCAGTCATTTGGGATGCTGGATATCAGATATATAGAGTCAACTATCAGAATACAGTCAGATCATTAGAAATTCAGAGCATCAGATAGGCAGGTCATCAAGCAGTCAGTCTGGATTGGGCATTTAGACCATCAGATAGGTAGCTGGACAATCTATTAGAATGGTCAGACAGAAAGCTAGAGAGTGCCTCAGACAAGGAGACAGGCAGAGAGTCAGACAGATAACCAGACAAAGCATCAGACAGTTGGACAGTTAAAAGCCAGACAATATAGCTAGACAGAGTGTCAGATAGTCAGACAGTCAGACAAGGTAGAAAAATGGAGTATCAGATGGTCAGACAAGGCAGCTGGACAGAGTTTCAGCAAGTCAGACAGCTAGACAGTTGGATAGTTAAACAACCAACTAGACAGAGTATCAGACAGTCAGACAGCCAGAGAGTCAGATAGATAGGTGGACAGATCATCCCTGCATCAGAAAGTCAGACAGCTAGAAATCAGACAAGGTAACTAGACATAGTATTAGACAATAGGACAGCTAGACAATCAGACAAGGTAGCTAGACAGTGCATCAGACAGTCAGATGGATAGATAGACTGAACATCCCTGCATCAAGCAGTCCAGATAGCTAGAAGTCAGACAGGGTAGCTAGACAGTGCATCAGACAGTCAGATGGATAGATAGACTGAACATCCCTGCATCAAGCAGTCCAGACAGCTAGAAGTCAGACAGGGTAGCTAGACAGTGCATCAGACAGTCAGATGGATAGATAGACTGAACATCCCTGCATCAAGCAGTCAGACAGCTAGAAGTCAGACAAGGCAGCTAGACATAGTATTAGACTGTCAGACAACCAGAGAGTCAGATAGATTGGTTGACAGAGCATCCCTGCATCATGCAGTCAGACAGTTAGATAACCAACTAGACAAAGTATCAGGCAGTCAGACAGTCAGATAGATAGGTAGACAGATCATTCCTGCAACAGAAAGTCAGAAAGCTAGAAGTCAGACAAGGTAGCTAGACATGGCATCAGACTGTCAAACAACTAGATAGAAAGACCATCAAACTCTTAGACCACAAGGCATAAAGTCAGACAGTTTATCTGACAATAAGGCACCCAAAACTTCAGACATTTCAACCAGGCATTTAAAATAGTTAAAACATTTATTAATCAACTACATAAGCAAGCTGACAAGGAAAGAGTAGTACACAAGGACAATAGATGACAAAGAGATTACAACAACAGACAACAATGAAGATGGAGGACAACGACGAAGGACAATGACAATGAACGACGACAACAACAGACGACAACAACGACGAGGGACAACGAAGGACGACGACGACAATGAAGGATGACGACGGACGACGACAACGACGATGACGGACGACAACGACGACGACGGACGGACAACGATGACGACGGACGGACAACAACAACGACGGACGGACAACGACGACGACGGACGACAACGACGATGACGGACGACAACAACAACGACGGACGACAACAACAACGACGGACGACAACGACAACGACAACGACGGACAACAACGACGACGATGGACAACAACGACGACGACGGACAACAACAACGACGACGGACAACAACAACAACGACGGACAACAACGACGAGACGACGAAGAAAGGTAAACGAAGTGAGAGGGACGGGGGATGAATAAAGTAACGCACTTGACAGGTCCTTTTATACTTGTTGAGATGGGAAAGTTACGAAAGTCCAATTGCCGCAGACCCTTAGCGTGTGACCAAGTTAAATATGATAGCCCAACTCCGAACTCGAACCACCTCATTTGCCCGCAATGAGTACGGCGTTAGCATCGGCACTTTCCACTGGCCGTAATAGGGTCCTCAACATGACGGAAAGAGGACGCAGTGAGTGAACGCCGAGGACGGAATTGCTACCATGGCAATTCAATTACGACCCTGCTTGCCCTGAGCTATATTTAGTAGCCATGATGATCCGGCTCTCGACTCGTCGGCGTGCCTCATTCGTTTGCAATGTGCTACTAGCCTTGCGCGCTTTCCAACTATAACAGGCCATATAGTATCCTCAACATGACGGAAGGAGGAGGAAGGCTGAGATCTAAGAAGACGGGGCATTATGGAACCACTCACGAAGACAATTCAATTTCGACCCTTCCCTTGCCCTGAGCTAAATCGATAGCTCCGAACAGCTCCGAGCTGTCACTACTAGCCTGAACGGTAGCATGCGATCGCGGCGTGCGTTTTGACGGGTCTATACACGCCGTCCCGGACATTTTATTATGAGGTTGAAGAGCGAGAATTTCTATGGCACTACGACTAGTAGATCAATTATCTAGGAAGGGTGCCTACTAGTAGAAATCAGATGATGATCTGATTGCGTCTCTGAGCTTTCGAAATCATGCAATCGAACGTGGGCTGGTGCCTCACTGCCTAGCCACCATGTGCTGTGAGAGCAGAAGAAAAGGCTTGATGTTACGCCTTGCGACAATCTCAATAACGTGCCGCTGGGTGCTCGACGACTTGAGATGCTGACTCGATGCATCTTCGTTGACAAACGCTCTGTTATGCAGTCGGGCATGGTTGGAGGGATCTATGGTTTTAGAAATCTAGGAAGTTTTGAGAGAGATTGAAGAGGCGAGACGGATCCACGAAAGAATGAGAGCAAAAGCCCGGGAAGATGCTTGATTCTCCAAGAAGGGTCGAAGTGGTCGTGTGAAGCCTTTGGATTTCTTGTGGAATCTGCTGAGGAGGTTTGAATGGCCGGATTCGATGATAACTGGGCTGAATGTTAAGGCATTGTGGACCTTGGAAAGAAGTTCGTGGGCCTATCTTGACAAAGTGACAGTCCACGACGCGCCGGAAGAGAATGCAGTTGCGGAAAGACTTAGGTTATGTAGAGAATTGACGACGTTTAGGCTCGTGTGTTCGCAATTTCCTCTGAAAGTAATACGTCAGCAAGCGCATCAATTCCCGCCCCCCCTGTGCTTCGCGCTGCATGCCTTCGTTCTTCGCAAACCTCACTCGCCATTTCTCCCGCTCCACTGTTATTGCTACCTCCTCGCACCCACCAGTCCGTCACATGTCGAGCAAATCGAAGAATCTGTTCTACGCCTACCAAAAGAAGACCGAATGGGACTTACCGAGTTCAGAAGAGAAGGAAGCGGTGGAGAGGACTCGACAGGCGGTGAGAGATAATGCAAGCCAGATTCGAGGCGCGTTTCGAGAGGATCGGGATGTGGACTGGGTTATCATGTGAGTAAGAGTCTTGTGACCGTCGTCTGATACACCGACAAGAAGCAGGGGAGGAGCGGACGCGCACGACCAGCCGGGTGATCGGCACTGGACAGTGCGGGGGTTCCAGGATGGCCATCCGCACTACACTCTCCATGTTTTCCCAGGTACGAAGCTGGCGGAGGCGTATAATAACGGAGGCCGTGGATGGGCCGAGATGGTCGATGGACGGTCCAACTATGGTCTCGACATTGCCTACAGATGCCGCCGGCTGAACATGGTTGATACTAGAAGCGACGAGAAAACGTCGAAAGATCCGAACGAAGGTGGCAGAGGACTCCAACGATCGCCCGAGGGAGATACAGTGGTGCCGAAAGTAGAAATGAAACCAGAGCAGGCGGAGCAGAATGGGGAAGGGGGAAAGAGGAAAGAGGAGCCCGATGCGATGAGATAGAAGAAAAGGACCGGAGGATAGATGACCGGATCTGTGAATATCAAATGTTATCATGTACCATATCCAAATTTAACATACCCTACCAAGTTCACCGTTGTTTATTAAACTTCATCTTGTGCTTTGCAAAGGAAAAGATCCCTCAATCAATTCGACAACGCGTATTAAATTGCAATCTAATTGGGACGCGTCGAGACGCCTGTAAAATAACATATACCTCCCTCCACGTAAAAAATAAGTTATCACAACATAGCTATATATAACAGACGCGCGCATCATCTGTGAAAGCAATATTTAAGGCATTTAAAGCAAAGAACGCACACGAGGTTTTCGACGTCGCGAAGTTAAAAATAGATGCGCACGGGAATACCTCACCCGCCATCAAGGGCATCAAGATCATCGATCACGCGTCAATTCCGCCGAGCTGAGCCAAGGCACGTTTGCTTGTTCCGCTTCGTTCTGCCCAACGGTCTGAAGAGACTGACATGTTATGTAGAGAATTCACATGACTTGGGTTCGCGTGTGCGTACCTTCCTCGTAAAGTAATATGTCGGCACGCGCATCAATTCGCGCGCCCTGTGCCTCGCGAAGTGTGCCTCCGTTTTTCGCAAAACCCACTCGCCCTGTCTCCCACTCAACTGCTTTAACAGTATTTTCGCTGTCACTTTTCCTGGTTTCTGTCCAAACCTTTGGTCAGTTACAAACAAGAATGTAACATTGGTTTCAGTTATCTGCGAATAGAACTCTATACAATGTAGGCGTGTAACTGGCAATATATATGGTTAAAAATACGGACTTCTATTTTGGATCACACCTGGCCAATCTGCTCGGATCCATGGTACATGACGGTGGCCCCGAGAAACTTAGACGGCCCAGTGGAAAAGAGCCATCTGATTTGGGCTTCCGCGTCATGTAGACTTCTCCGACCCTGTCACCACTAATAACAACCACCTCCTGTCCCCTTGACGTCGGCCTCTGAGGGAACAGGAACTTCGCGGGTATTGTCACTGACCGGTCCTTTACGTGGACTTCTATCTTATCTTCCAGTTCTCCAGACAAAATAAGAACCCTTTGGCCATCGTATTGACCTTTCCCAAAGCCCCCCCCCTCCATGGGATTTGGCTTGCTGTTGCGGACATGGGCATAGATGCGCTTTCTCACTAATCCATCCCTTAACATCCAGTCAGCAGGAAGTACTGTCGGTAATGTCGGTATAGGATGTCAGAGCGGGATAATCAGATCACGAAAGTCATACCTTCATCCCCATAAGTGATTATTGGAGTCTCTGCCGTCAGTGTGGATGCCTCTGGTGCGTCTGCGGATGGCGACGATATCGGTCGGTCTTCGGGGTGGTTTTCGGCTACGCCTGCTTCTTCAGGAAGGGGTGTAGCGGCTCGCTTGGGTTGCGTCGGTTGCCTCTGAAAGCAGGGTATTGGGTATGCCCCGGCCGCAGGTATCTTGTGCAAATGTATGTGGTAATCCCGTAGGTCTGGACCATTCTCTTCCCTGTAACAAATAAGTATGTTTTGAACGAATCCCGCCTGGATAACTCACGTATTTATCAGGAAGTCAACATGTACGTCCACCCATCGACTTCCCGAACTCGCTTCGACACGAAATTGGTAGTTTCCATGATATTCTCGTATCCTTCCGAATAAACCTTTATGTACGTGTGGTCCAGATACGACGACCCACGTGCCGACGAGTTTCTTGTAGTCATCATTATCCCTAAGACCTGATAAATTGGCTATCGAGGAGGGGGTTTGCACCGTAGGGTCAGGGGATGTGTCTGCTTTCAGAAACCACGGTGGCACCATGAACTACCGCAATATACATCGTCAGTGCTTCGACCGGCTAAAGTAGTTAATATACCATTGTCTTTGTCTTGCTATCGATCACCTCGATGACAGAGTCCGACACGCTACAGATGCTACCGTTTTGCCCATACTCCGCTGACAAGGGATTGATCACCTGCACCGCCTTGCCGACTTCAAACCGGCGATCCTGTTCCATTTCAAAATCGTCATAAGGGATAAGTTGCCATGATTTCACGTCAAACTGTAATAGATTTAATATTTGCTGGGTACGGGCATGGAGTTCATACCTGTTCCTTTCGATCCTGGTCGAATACTTCAATTTGATCATCCTGGACCCCGATGACCAAACCTTGCTGGTTGATCATCGACGACCTAACGACCTTGACTCTATCTCCAAGCTGATAAAACCTTCTGACGGATCGGATACCGACTTCGAACTCCTCTCCTGTCTCGATCGTGCGCACGATCACTTTATCAAAGTGTATGTCCTGTATAACGCCTTGGGTAATCCCCATATTCGACTTGACCTCCACCTTGTTACCGATTTCGACAGGAGCGGCTACATCATTCTCGTACGTCCACCTGAAGAATTCCGTGTGCGGAAAATCTAATTTCATTTCCTTCGCTCCGATGGTCATCCCTTCCGCGAACAAGTTTAATTCTTTAAGTCTGGGCACCACGTCTGATGACTGTAATGCACTGACAGGTACATAGAATATCGCGAATGGCGGCACTAAATCGTCTCCATCTACTGTTCTCTTCTGGGTTTTTGGATTTACCAATTGGCACACGCCAGGCTTGATAGCCGCGAGGTCATAGAAGCACTTGGGATTCCACCACACGGTCGGATGCAAAGGATGCATTGTTTCTGTGCCCGGAGTCGGTTCAGAGATCGTATTGGGATGTAGAAGTCGTGGTAATCGTTGCCTTCTTAGCTTCTTCCGTTCATCCAGATAATCGGCGGAACCCTGCCTTCCTACCTCAACCAATAACCGCGGGACCAGATAGATCAGGACCTTTGACTCATTGAAAACCTCGTGCACGTAAGCGAGGTCATTGGCGTATTTTAGAAGTCTCTGGTCGATATTGTGGTCCTTGTCTAGCAAATCCCTGAGCTCTGACCTCTTCTTTATCCGGACCCACGACGGGGACTTGATGCGCGGCATAGTTGGACACCAAGTGATCCATTGTACACGTTGGTCCACAGGTACGAATAATAAGTTGGGAGGTTGATAGACCGTGGACAGGTCTACACATAACTCAACCACGTTTTTGTGTGAAGTCGATTCGATGCATATCCAATTATCACTTCGCGGTGGCATAAAGACGGATAACGCTAACTGGGGACGTTTGCGCAAACGGTCGTGCATTACCCACAAAGTTTCTTCTACCGTTCCATTCTTTATATCCCGTATCCCATTCTCAGATGCTTGACGGCAAGAAAGAAAGACCACGGACTCACATATACGCTTACTATCCAAAAATTGGAATCCTGGGCCGTGGGCATTCGCATGGCACGTTCTGTCAACGAAGCGAGCACCTCGACGTCGGAGTGAGTTTTGCGCTCGTCTTGCCCACCGTGGCCTTCACCCTCTGATGCATGAGCCTCGTATCGGCGAACAACACCCGCCATCCGATAATCCAACGCCGGTTCCGATTCATTGCGACCTCGTCCTATGTTGGAGGTATCAAACCCCGGGCTGGCTGTCATACCGTGAGTTAACTCAAGTAGCAAAAGTTGAAATGGGAACCTACATTCACCGTCATAGCCTAGGTCATCCTCACTGGACTCTTCATCCTCAACTTCGATGTCCTGACCACCATCCAAGTTCACTTCATCATCATCAATTAAGTCGTCGTAACGTCAGTTTAGCTTTCGCGAGTTTTGCACTTTTCGACTTACATCCCCTCGCAGGTCCTTCCATCTCTTCGTCGCTCGAGCCACTGACCGAAGCTTCAACGTCCAAGAAGTCATTCAGTGCGACCTACGGATAGCGGACTTAGTCAAAGCGGTCATGACGAGTTAAGATCGACATTACCCTCTTTCTTTTCTTTCTACTTTTTTCATGTTCAGACGCGCGAATCCGTTTTCCTCGCTACCAACTGTATTGAGCTGATTCTAGCATATAAGTCTATCTTTTTACCGACGCATCCATGCTTGACGTATTATTAGAATTTGGATCACTACGAGAAAGTTGATCAGCACAACTGCGCATCAGAGCGGCTCTCTTCCGTTATACAAAGAAGCATTTCTCTCATTCAGACTTACGAAGTGTATTACGACGATGTCAAGTTGCGGGCTTTGCCGCCCTACAGCTAAAAAGCTATGACTTTACTATGACACTTTTAACGAAGGATGCACACGAAACTAGCAAGAGTTATTTTAGACCCCGCGCCGTGGTGATGTACCCCGCGTCCTCCTGTTGTACTGGTGTTTGACCTAACTTACGCAAAGACAAGGAGGGCTGGTATTTAGCAGCGCACAAAGCCCGCGGAGCTTTCCTTCGCCCCCCATACCGCAATGGGGGACTATGCATGACTTAGCGATAGAATGCAATCAATATCTTATTCAACGCATTGTGTCAATGTTATATATGTCTATACATCCCTTTCCAAACGCACAATCAGTCACTGGAGCGGTTCTTTCCGTTCCCATCGACGGTGACGTTGATGGTGGATTTGAACCCAAAGACATGGAGATGAAGCTGTTAAGGTAGGCATCGGTTCACTGGTTTGAAGCATTTTGACTCATACTACATACCTCAGGCTCGCCCGCCGCCTTGGCGCTAGGCTCGCCCGCCTTGGCTGATAGCTTCTTTTTCTTGGTCTTTATGTTAGATCTTGCAGTCGCTGCCTTTTTGCGTTGATAGTACCTCGAGAGACGTTGCAGTCTGTTGTTTTGGGCTAAGGCAGGTAAGCCAAATCACTTATTTATTTGTTTCATTGATAACTTACGGCGGTTACGCTGCAGCATGGGTGGATTATCCAATAACTCAACCTCCGGCGAAGATGATTTGCGAGACCCGGGGGCGGAACCATTCCCGTCCACGTTCCGAGGGACGACCAGTGCATCTACATCCATTTCCGTGTCGGAACTCAGTGAAATATGGGACCGAGGTGGAGCTAAAAACAAAGTAGCGTTAAAGAGGGATCATTTACCACTGAAAACGAAATAGTTACTATCCCATGGCCGTGGCTGCCACGGGGGTGGGCTAGACGAATAAGTCCCAACGAAATCGAACGACTCGCTTTCGCTTTTGACGCTCGGGTTCGAGCTGGCGTCGAGTCCAACAGACCCGGTGTTGGAATGAGCGGGGACACGGGATGATGCCCCCAGTCCTCTCGGACTTGTCTGTTCTTCCAAAAGAGAAAGCGTATAAGGAGGCATAGCGATGGAGGACGAAGTGGTTTGGAGGACAAAGTCACTATCGGTATATATACTTCTCTACCCCTTACACCGAAGTAATATAATGTTGGATATACAGCTCCCGAGAATTGAGGATGGTCTGACAATGTGTGATACGCCCTGGAAACGGCATTCTAAGCGTAACCACGTCTGGTGTGATACGCGCAATGAATACAGTACGCCATGGATTCTCACATCATATCTCGTAACCAGTGAGCGCATGAGCCATTTCTAATATCGCCCGTGTTTTTTTTTCACTAATTTATCTTGTACGGCAGGGAAGTGATCGGCGCTAAAGATGTGTTTACGGTATCGATGGCGGTTCCCTGAATCGCAAATACGCGTTCAATTCTCCGTGGGCCGGCTCGGTGAGTTCGAGTTCTTTGGCCGTTTCATTCCATCTGCCCATGGAAGAACTGACAGGTACCAATTTCAAAATAGAAAGAGTCCAAGACGGCCTTCCGTGAACAGTCAAGGTTCGTGTTCTTCTTCTAATGTTGTGCAGTGACTAACTCTAGCTTAGTGAATTATCAACTCGCGAAAGGCATTGATCGCCATTCTCACTCTTCTGGATCTGTCGCACGCGGGGATTAAGCTGAAGCCGGATAGCTCTGTTGCAAATTTTCTGTGATCTGTTTTGCCCTGTTGTGAAGCGATCGATACTACGACATCGGAGCCAGCTCATGCGTCGCCCAAACAGGGCCGGGTGGGGCGACTGCAGGAACTTAAATGTCGTCGGTCGCTTGCAAGCCTCTTATGCCCCCACGCCAGAAGACCCAGAAGACCCGGAAGACCCGGAAGACAAGGGGACAAACCCCGGGAACGCCTCCCGGCGGAGAGCAAGAGGTTCGCTTCAGCCTCCCTCGTTTGATAATTCTGACTTTTTTACATCTCATTCAGGACGGCAATGCCAAAGAGACCAGGCCGTATGGGTTTCGGGAGTCGACATTGATTGCCCGCTGAAACGATCAGAAGAAGGCCGATGCGGAAGTGCGTTCGGCCAAAGGGGCTTCGGAGGTCAGTCCTGGGGGTGCCTCAGAGGCAGAGAGAGTGCCGAAGATGAAGGTGAACGAGCGGAAGGTGTCCGAAGCACCGAGGAACGAAGGGAACGGAAGGAATCGAACTCGGAACGCAGATGGGGTGATAATTCGCTAACTACAACTACGTACACAATGGTATATATACTACGGAGGCACGAGGTGACCATGTGACAATTCCTGCACCGAGTCCGAGGCCTGTGCATGCGTCCGAACACAAACGATCATCCTCCGGGGTCGAGTATAGGCTCGGAGTGCTTCGGGGAGCTTCGGAAGGCTTCGGAGATCGGTTCCAATGTAGCCGGAATCGGCTCGTTACACCTCCTGGGTACTTTTAATACTGACCTCCTGGTCAGGTCGGAGAGGTCGGATGGTGATAGAAAGTAGAAGGGAAGTGGTGGGTGGGTTCTTCTCATCTCGCTTTCTTCAATCGTGCAGGCGGTCAAGGCGGCAGTTGGAATTTCGGCGGAATCAGGTCTCGGAATGGCAGCTGTTGGGATGCCAGATGGCTCGGAAATGATAAAGACTTCGGCGATGGGGTCGCCGAGGGTTTCCGGGGTGGCAGAAATTGGCGTAGCAGTGGTGGGGTCATCAGGAGCCTCGGAGGTCTCGGTGGTATCATGTGTTGTAATGGTAGGAGCGTCGGAGGGTCTGGAGGGTTCAGAGGGTTCGGAGGGGGTGGTATTAGGGAGCGTGGATTGATTAGGGATCGTGGTGCTAATGTGTATGTGCGTCGGAGTCGTATGTACGTTTTGCAGTTCTTCAGTATTGACAGGCTCGGCGGTATGCATTCCGGAGCGGTCTAGAGCTTCCAGGAAGTAGTTGGAGGACACAAATGGCTTCGGAGCGGTCGGCTGTGTGTACCTCAGCAGCCATACATCGATGCGTTCTTTGAACCATTGTCCGAAGTGGCGGTATTGGAATGCATTCGGTTCGTTGCCGTCCAAAAATTGAATCCGTCCATCGACTATTTTTATCTTCCCTTGCCTTGCGTATTCATCCCTGATATGGCAGCAGGCCGTCCGATGATTGATATCTCCGCAGAAAATGCATCCGCTAAGGAGATGGGTGGAAGCTGTGCTTGGAGCGAAGGCAGTGCTTGGAGGGGGAGTAGGGATAGGTGTCGGAGGCGTCGGAAGCGTCGGAGCTTGTGGGGTGGTCGCGGCGAGCAAGGCTATAGCAGACCTTGAGCTGATAATGAATTGCGCGGCACTATTCATGTCTTTTAGATCATAGCCGTCATCGGGGTGGACGTCCGGGTACTTGATTGTGAGCCGAGTAGTGATATCGGGTCGGAGCTCGGGAGGGAATGCGGACATGTACATGATGCTTGCCTCACGGCGTGTCATGCGGTGCTTTCCGATGAGGTATTGAGCTGTTCCGGAAAATTCCCTGTGATACTCAGCAAGGGCTGTCTCGGATGTGACATTTTGCGCTGAGAAGCGGCCGGAAACGGCGTGTAGTGCTGCAATAGTGTGGCGGTGATCGGGCTGTGCCTCGGGGTAGATCTCGGAAATCGCTTTCTTAAACGCGTCCCAGGTTTTCGGATCCGATAGGGTGTCTCGAGCGGCTCTCCAGATCTCGGAAGATTTCTCATCGGTATAGTAGACAGCCCATTTGATCAGTTCAGCATCTCCAGAGCGTTGTCTATCCTCGCAGATCATCTCGATATCTTCGAGGTATCTCTCAAGGCCAGCGGCAGTGCCTCGGAAGCAGGGTGCCTCCTTGTTCGTTCGGATGGGCATGCGGCGGCTTGGTTCGGTCATGATGTTACTGGCAGGCCGAAGCGAAGCGAGCTGTTCTGATGGAAAGCGAGGTGGATTAAGCAAGGGGCTTCAGGGACGAAAGCTATTGATCGATCGGAGCTGGATCGGGAGTAGTGGAACGTGTGGGCGTTGTTCGGCTGATGCTGTGTCAGTGCTGTGGGGCCGAGTGGTGAAGGCTACTGCAGTGTAAAGAGCGGGGAGGGTATAATTGAAGAAAGGTCGGCGGGGTATGGTCTCTGAGCTATGGGAGGGCCGGCAGAGTGCTTGGAGTGGCTCGGAGCAGATTCCAAGTGACACCGGAGCTTGTCCGATGCTTTCTGTGCAGGAGTTGGGTGAAAGGAATGACCGACGGACTGACCTAAGAGCCCCTCGCGGTGGGCTCCAGTTGAAACGATCAGAAGAAGGCCGATGCGGAAGTGCGTTCGGCCAAAGGGGCTTCGGAGGTCAGTCCTGGGGGTGCCTCAGAGGCAGAGAGAGTGCCGAAGATGAAGGTGAACGAGCGGAAGGTGTCCGAAGCACCGAGGAACGAAGGGAACGGAAGGAATCGAACTCGGAACGCAGATGGGGTGATAATTCGCTAACTACAACTACGTACACAATGGTATATATACTACGGAGGCACGAGGTGACCATGTGACAATTCCTGCACCGAGTCCGAGGCCTGTGCATGCGTCCGAACACAAACGATCATCCTCCGGGGTCGAGTATAGGCTCGGAGTGCTTCGGGGAGCTTCGGAAGGCTTCGGAGATCGGTTCCAATGTAGCCGGAATCGGCTCGTTACACCGCTCCGCTGAGCCGGGTCAACTCAATCCCACTCAAAACCGTCCCAATTCTCGCTCCCAAAACGCAGTAGACAAAACATCGAAGGACTTCGTCAAGGGGGTCGCTCAACAACTACAAGAAACAGATGGGGATTCAGCGCCTAGTATGCCACCAGTTTCAAAGAGCAAAAATATGAGTAGCAGCGACAACTCGGTGAATGCTGGCAGTAGGTACCTCCCCTTTCACGAGACCCTTACTCACCGTAAGAAAGCAATTGGGCTAGGAAATCCTTCCACTAGAGGAGATGTAGAAACGGTGCGGACTGCGAGTGGAGGAATCAAGCGGAATAGAGAGGGCGTGAGTGATGTTGACGACACCGCTCCGTAAGTACTATCTTAACATCCCTTTGATGTACCTGAAATCTGTATATCAGGGCTCGAAAGCTTATGCGCTCTGTGTCTCGCACTGGTTCCGACGAAGAAACTAATTCCTTGCGACAGTCAGTCAGCGGTACCAACATCGGCTGGCACGCTAATCCTATTTCAAGCTCATCTCAATCTCAAGAGCCAGAAGGCGACCATCCGCATGAAGATTCTGATAGTAAGACCCCGCACTAACTTCAGTTACCACCAATTGATGAAGTTATGGTTCATGAAGCTGAAGGAAAAAGTTCATCTTCAGAATCGGATACAGACGGCTACGCGAGCGACCCAAACCACGGAGTCGTGATCAGACCCAAGGAAGGCCTCCCGGCAGCAGCGAAGGTAATTCCGTCGTTTCCTCTCACAACATAAGCTTACGTTTTTTAATGCAGACTCAGAGAGGTGCAACTAAGCCTCGTCAGTCGAATCAAGATTCGCGAAATGATGCTTCGGCTACAGAACACTCTCCCTCTAATTCTGAGGCTGCGGTCCATGACAGCCGTCAACCTGCCCCCGCTGCCCCCCCCGCTGCCCCCCCGGTTGCCCCCCCCGTTGCCCCCCCCGCTGCCCCCGAGTCTCCACAAGGCGCATCAGCTGCAATGCGTATGATTTCCACTTCACTGCTAGAAGCACTCAACTAATACTTACCCAATGTTTACAGGAGTCCTGAGGTGGTGGTGGCCCAGCGCAACGACCGGTAGGCTATTATGGCCGATCTGCAAGGGCTAAACGGCGGCAAGAACAAAGGGCTCAGAGTCAAGTGAGTTATGTGTTTCCCACGTACATCTTTACTCATTCGGTCGTGACCCAACAGCCAAATCGCCCGTCCGGCGATGAGACTGGACGTTCAGGTGGAAATAAGACACATTGGACAATTAACGACCTTCCACCGGACACTGATCTCCATAAGTGGAATGTTTTCGTTGTCCCCCGCTTCCTTAAACATTTCGCGTGTTACGGCGAACCTTGGGATGCAAACGCTTATCTCGAGATCGCTCAAGCTTTGTGGAAAGATATTTTTCCAAGGTCTAAGCACGTTCCCGCACAAAAGGATGATGCAGTATATCCGCTCGTCCGTCATTTCCCTTTTTTTTCACATTCTTTAGATTCATTTTGCTATATTGTAGCTACGCCAACACATATATGACTTCCGCAGTGGCATGGCTGATCGTGCAGAGCGCGCCGTGGAAGACTTTTTCGGCCACTATTCCCTGTTTGGTTCTGCAGAAGGAATTAAGAAGTATGTTAACTGGGCGGTGCCTCCAGCTCGAGCCATAACCAATAGCAAGGGACGGAGACTCTTGGTGGAGGACCACGTATTCCCTTACATGTATAGGTACAACAACAAGGATCCGATGCCAGGATCCATTGAGGTGGGTAGCCTTCTCTTTAAATGACCACTACCAATAACATATGCTTATTGCAGAAACTCAGAGGCGCATTCCAGCATGAATGCATTCTCAACACGCTTGCGCACTATATAGAAGCCATCGTACATTTACCAGATGAGCTGAGCGCAGACGAACCGCCACGCGCTGCGTTGGCCCTGGCCACAGTAGCTGTATGCATCATTTTTTCTACGATTCTTCAAGTTATTGACTTTCCTGCTGAAAGGTTGAGAGGGCACTCAAACAATGGTCAACGGGGGTGTATGTAGCATATCCAATCCATTTCTCCGCATCGGAATGGGCTGCAGAGACACAAGATTTACAGCTAGCTGTCGACAGACTTACTGAAGCCAAGTGGGAGAAGATCCTCGAGAGCTCCTTCGAGTCCATTGGAAAATACAAGCCAATTTCGGCATTTAAAGGAAACTATGCGCATAAAGCACTCAATGGACAGCGTTCAGGGCGCGCTAATATTATTATATCCGATGACGAGGAAGATGTAGATGGTACCACAGCCCCAGCCGCGTAGATTGGTATTACAGCGAGTCAATACTAGGAACCATGAACTTAATACTATGCTATTTGTTTTTGTCTCGCACCCAATTAAACAAACGGACGGGTAGTATGTATTATATAATACCCAGTTGAAGCTGGCGCTGCATACTATCATTCTTGTATTGCCTCTTTCCCGCCGCGTGGTGCTCCGAACTTTGGTCCCTTCTCAAATTCGTCTTACTCAAGATCTTTGCCACTTTTACCCCGTCCGCCCAACCACTTGGTTCGTTTTTTTCGCCACTCTCAGTAACGGTCGCTTACTAACTCGCCTTCAGTCAAAGAACTTGACTCGCAATCAATGACGCTCGCCAAATGAATGGGAAATATCGCCTGGATCGGAAGGCCGGTTCGTCGTTTGGATCGTTCTCTCGATCTCCGCTTAGTAGGCCTCGGTATGACTATGAATGACGTCATCGAGCATCGTGGGTTAGGGTTCCGCTTGCTGTCAGTGAAATTCATATCTGAACACACCGCTCTTTGGCCTGTCAAAGTTGGCCGGCAGACAAATGCAAAGACCCCCGGGTCCCCATCATCCCATCATCCATGACCGGCAAACGCAAGACAAGAATTATAATATCTAGATGACCTTTTTTGCACCAATCTTTCAGTCTACGATGACCGTAGCAAAAAACAGCCGAACACCCCTTTTCGACGTCCGCTTCCTAGTACAGCAGACCATGCGCACCATCGGGACCACCCACAAAGCATCCTGCTTCCCAGACGACGCGATAAACTACCTCGCTCTTGCCTTGCGAGTGTCTTCAGGGCCTCGCCACCTCCATGATCGCCGCAGCCCAACACCGTGCCTCCACCCACTGATTCGACCGCCCTGCCTCTTTATACACCGACAACCAGCCAAAGTTGTCTATCTCCATCTGTTCAGACGTCGCAAAATAGCTTGCGCTGATCGAAAAGGCTGATCGAAAAGGCTGAAAGGAAGGAAGAAACGAGAACGGAAGGAATGAGCCAAGTGGCATAAAACAATAACGCGGGGCTGGATCCTCAGCAGGCAACACTCTCGCGAGCGAGAGCAAGCATCACGCTCGGCGATTCTGAGCGGAAAGACAGAGGGATCAATCTCCTTCAGCCAACCCATGCCAAACCCTAACATACTCCATCCCCTACAATCTGGCAGGGTCGATCCTTTTAGTTTTTCCCTGCCAAGTCTCCAAGAAAGGCCCGTTTTCGGGGATACCTCACCGGCAACGTTTTCATTTAGCGTCGATGATACCCCTTCCTCCATGCATCACCAGTCAAGGCGTACCAACTTATTTTCAGTCGCGAACTAAAACCAAGACACGGGCGCGGAACTACAAAATTTGACAAGTCCGCTGGGTGAAATCCAAGATACGTTAGGCGGCGCTCTGGTAAGGCTCAGGTCTGAGATTTAATCCGCGAATTCTATGCTGACGCGAGCGCGTTTAGCCGCAGAATATACATCCTCCACATTACACACTCCCTCCCTCCGTCTACCTCAGGCACCGCTGCAGCAACATCCGTTTCCTCCCACCGGAGGTCCTCCCCAGTCCCAACCTGCTGTCCCATCAGAAACATTATAATTGGAGACCTACACCCGGCTGCAGGACACTCAAACTTGGCTCGCTTCCCACCCACGTCGATAAGATCCGGGCCTTGGAGGAGCAGGAGACACTTAAGCGAGAGATGTGTGTCCTGCGCGATATGATGGTATCTCGCTTCTTGCTACCGTGCAGCGTGCAGAGGAAGCAGACAGGGAGAAGGACGATCATGCTTCGAGGATGCTTCGAGGAAGCCACGAAGCAACTTTGATGTTGATGACGCTCGAGCGTGGCGACGTTACTGTTAGGGAACTCGAGCGTATTGATGGGGAGGACGAAAACCGTCTGGAGCAGAAGAACCAGCATGATCCTGAGGAGATCTAGGACCAGGATGTTAAAACTGAAGAGAAGCTTCGACGCCGAGAACGCCCGAACTGAGTCCCCCCCTTCACTCCCCATCCAACTCAGAGAGGCGAACCATGAAGGGAATAGACACGATGCTTGCCAGTCACGACAGTCATCCCCTTACTACTGCAATACGCATGTCCGCGAACGTGAGGAGCAGAGGTTGGCAGCATTGTTGAAGCAGGTGGGCGTGAAAGAGGAAGGTGATAATGACGACGAGCGGATGCTGGCCCTCCCTGGGGAGATCAAGGAATACATCCCTATGATCAACCCGAAAAGTCATTGACAGAGCTTGTCCCGACTTACACATCAAATTCTCGTTGCGACTTCCTTCTCGCGACAAGACCGATCTGGTTGACCTGCGTCACCATAATCATTCACCTTATTTCAACAATCCTTCCCCTTTCCAATCTTCTCGTTCATCAAGTTCGTCTCGTGGGTCTTCTCAGCAGCCATCCTCATCATGCACCAAGCACAAATGGCCGTTGCCCCAGAGAAGAGAGCATAGGTCTGGCTATGTCAATGCACTCGCCGGTAGTGTTGCCGAAGCTAGGCTAAGTTACCGGAGCCGATTTTCGGCTACGGCTAATATAGCCGAAGCGGCTCTAAGCTGGCCTAAGCGGCTTAGCCGTACTTTTTGTTGTCGTTCGCAGTGTAGGAGAGAGTGGATCAACCGCGTGAGGGCGGTTAAGGCAAATAGGTATGCTCTATCATTCCTCCCTGTAGTGCTACCACTGCCACGTCACCAGGACACCCTGGCGCTCTTTCACGAGGCCATGTTCACTTCCCTTGCCACAGCACGACCTCCCACACGTCTGCCTTGCATTTCCAGTGCCCCAAACTTGTCACCACCACTCAACAAAACTCAAATTGATGATTCCAGGCCATACAACACCCTGTGATGCTAAAACGGCCTTGCGCGCCCAACAACTTCTCACCGCCGCCCAATGAAGCTCCAACCGCCCACTGGAACCCCTCTAGGTCCGTTTGAGATTCATTTCGTACCCTGCGAGAGACTAATGATGCCCCACAAGCCCCCAAAACTCGCCACGCACCCCACGCATCCCTGGCATCCAACCCACACCGCCTGGAACCACCTACCCACCCTCAACCCATGCTCCGTACTTTTTCAAACCGCTCACGCACTTCCTGTGCGTCTTTGGCAACACCACCCATCCCTTGAAACCACCCTCGGGCCTTAACCGGTGCAGCCGCTTTCAACAGCTCCGACCCCATCAAACCTCCTTCAAGTAGCATCTTTCTGAACATCAACGACGACTAATTAACCCATTCAAAAACCGCGAGCTCGACATTGAGCTCAACCCTGCTTCGGGGGAAGCACAAGCTAACCCGCCTACCCACATGATTGCTGTTTACTCGTCCTCCGCCGCCGCAGGGAAAACAAAAGTAACACTCTTTCCAGCTCACCAACTGGTTTTCAGCATCCACTACGCAAACCTACCCGCCCTACCCTCACCTTCAAAACCCCCCATATGAGAAAGGTCGCGCCGGATACCGGTTGTCCCGTTCCGCCTTCCGGTACCGGCTGCGTTCCCGTTACTCTATTCGTATCTCTACACAAAACGCGCCGACGTGCTACTTGCTTCGTTGACCCCAGAACACGAGCAAGATATAGCGTCTCTAACGCTTCTAGCAGCCCTTATCCAGGGCCTATGGCAAAATACGTGTGTTCTGGGCGTCGTTGACTCAGTGTTGTATAACACATTGGATGACGCATGGTGTCACATTATGTCCTTACTGGAGAAAGCGCAGTCATGATATTTTTCATTTCATCCTCTACTCGCATTGATAGATGTAAGCATATAGACAATACGGTACATATGAGTTCAAAACCTTAAAGGCCAGGCCCAGCTTGATTTATGACACGGTTATCGTCAATATTCATAATATTAATAATACTATATTTAATGTTGACTCTACTATGCCAAATGTGCGGTTTTTTGAATATATAAACATTGTGCAACGATTTCTGCAAGAGTAATCTCGAACAAGCATCTATTAGTCTCAAACTTACCTACCCCCGCGAGCAAGCGTATCTACCAAGAACGTCGCCCTTCCCAGGCGCGCAAGATCGTGCCACCTGCTGGCGGGCCCAAGTATCCCAACCATCGAGGTCGCAGCCGTTCACGCTCCAGCAGGAGCTCGTTGTCTATCGACCTCGAAATCGCGTCGCCGCCATGCATTATGCCGCGTGCAGACCATCCAGACACGTCTTTGCGCCCGTTGTCACCAGAGCTCCGCAGAAGACGAATAAGTTTTCTGCTATGGTAACATCGGCAACTTGGCCATAACGGGAACTGGTATGTTCTTTTTTAACCACTCGGCCCGTCTCACCGTAATTTCTCTCAGCACATCTACCTGCCAGTCGAAGGAAAATCTTCGAGAAATGGGGTGTCCTGCATGGCCGAACGTTACCTCTAGTATGAGGTATGTGTTACTTGCTTTGGGCCAAACTCCCTTACTAATAAAATATATAGAAGTTTCCGCAAAAAAGTGAAACGCGTTGAACGGAGACAAGTTGCAGCAACTTTCAGCCTCAAATTCACTTAGCAGTATCAGGGCTATCCATACAAGTACGCCCCACAGGCTCGCAGGCCTCGTTCTTTAACAAAGGCGCGATTTCTGTCTGTGAAGGGATCGTCGGGTCACAGACCTTTTTTCGGCCTACCTGATCGCCTCAAAGGTGATATGAACTTGATTCCATGGCTTTCGGGAGGTGAGTCATCAAACTCGTCTTCATTACATTCACTATAACTTGTTCCCCATACTAGGTAGCCTCCTCTAGCCCACAGTGCAACAGCCTGTCACTCCACAGCTGCAAAAAGATCCGTTTTACGGTCACGAATCTATCGCCCATCATAGCGTGCACTTCATTACCGTATTCTCCTTCATACCTGTCCCAAGCATCCACCTTCCTCGCACACCCAACAGCAGAAGCTACCCCAAGGGCCAATTCATCGTAGATGCGAACGGTCCGACTAAGCGAGAGAATACGCCTCGTAAAGACCATCGCTGAAGATCGGATTTTATCGATTACGGGTCGTGTAGCCCCCTTTGGACAGTGAGCGTGGATGCTCGTTTCACAGCGTACAAGTCTCATCGTCAAAGCACGGACGGTGATAACAGGCCAAGCACCTTTGCCCTCCAATTCTTCACTGGCATCCCCTCCATAATCGTTACCCACATCGTCAGAACCTACAAACTCGTCAACCGCGCGGCCTCTTATTCATCATCATGTCCAATCAACGCTACTTGCTGCGCTACCTTGTCATAAGTCGTAATCGAATCGCCCAAGACTTTCTGCTCAACTCGCCTTGTGGAATGTGAGGAACGAAGTACCATTCCACGCCGAGCATCCGCTAACACTATCATAGCTCTCCATCTTGCGACGATTTGTGAAATGTGAAGAACGAAGTACCATTCCACGCCAAGCATCCGCTAATCATGTTATGCTCTCCATCTCAAGACAAACCCCACCGTAAGTTCTTGATTGTTTTTCCCGTTTCCTCGATGATTGACCGTTTCCCATAGCTTTGTCTTATTTACGGACAACGAGAAGATTGCAGGGCACATCCATCCTTCTTCGCCAATGGCTCAATAGTCATTTGAATTTGGCTTAGGAAGACTGGGGAGCGCGGGAGTAGCGAGAAATAAACGGAGAAGAGGGTGGACTGTGTGAAGGCAGTCCCAGGACACTGGGTGAGTGTCCAATCTCTTCCGTCTCAGCTTTACTAACAGCATTGTGTAGGTGCTGTCATTCTCTCATACGTGCACTGTGCACAAGTCGAGAAGACGCATAAGGTCTCAACTCCCTGAACGCTCTAGCAAGTGGACTTCCACGCGCTGCCACCTCACCGTCACGTCTCGCCTCCTTCAAGTATGGCCTCGAATGAGGCGTACTTGCTGCCACTGCAACTGTCACCTCCACATACGAGGTCTCTCCACCATGCAACAACCTGTCGCAGCAGTTTGTACCCTCCGCCTGTATCCAATTTTACAGGCCAGGCACGATTTCTGTCCACAAAGGGATCGTCAGGTAATAGCTGATTTATTTCGGCTTACATGATCGCCCTAAATGTCGACAGCAATACCATGATGGTGCCCTTCAAACGCGCTGTGAAGAAGGACTTCTTTCAGCAGGAAGAATTGTATCGCATAGAAAGTTCCGGGATGTTACAGAATCTAATCAAGAACTTGGTAAGTTCTCGAATTCATGAGCCGTTTGACTCACCTGACCCTGATTCACAATCCAAACAGCTGGTGAGTTGCTGTGCCTTTCAGATTGTTTCTGATCTGCTGATGTTCTCGCCAAGTGACCCTTTCTCAATGCTCGTGCATGTGCTGAGATCCTTGCACCTCAAGTCTGCCACATATTATTTGCATCCAGAAGTACTAAATGATAAATCCTATCTAATTATCCTGTACTGTCATAGTACACACAAATTGCAATCTAATATTTGTTGGTGGTATTTTCTCATGAGCAGTGATCATAGCTTGCTGTCCAATTTCATGGAGCAAAATATGGTAGCTGTGCCAAGGAATTGTAATAAGCCTGATCATCATATCACTGCACCAGGAACTTGGACATCACTGGCATCACCATGATCATGTGTATCACAGCACCGTGGGAACACCTCCTTTCCTTGTACTTAAATAGTGTCTGTTTTGATGAAACTGTTTGTTCTCCCCCCAATCTCCTCCACTATTCACACCAGTGCCCATCCTCAGGCTGTTTCCCCTGGCTACTAGTACTAGTGCTACTAAGTTTTTACTGCCACCTGCATCCAACCTATATCATGTAAGCCCTTAGTACTACTAGTGGCATACTATGGCTTGAAATCAAAGGTTCATTTAGCTTCTTTTCTCAAGACAGATGGCAACTCCTACTAGTACAACTCAGCAAATTCCCAGCAGGTATTATTGCTCCAATCCAGTCACTGATGCATGCAGGCTTGGTTTTGGCAGTCTGTCTGCATATAGTAAGCACAAAAAGATTGTGCACATTGCTCCAAAGCAACTGGGCAGGTCTAAACAAGATCTTCAAGGTGCATACTTCCAAAAGCACCCTGTGATAGATGGTGTGGCATAGAGTATTACTATATGATTCACTATTTATAGTAATTTATTACTTGCAGGCTCCCCTTGTCCACCCCCACCTTCTGGTGGCCATGCAGACTCACAAAGTTCAAGTTGGGCACCTTTTGAAAATAGGGCTCAATTTGAATTAGCAGAATTTCTTTACAAGCACAACCAAATGTCTGGTGGTAATATTGATAAGCTCATGCAGATATGGGCTGCCCTACACCCAAATGATGGAAGCCCATTTAACTCACATGATGGGTTATATGAAATGATAGATTCCATTAAAGATGGTGATGCACGTTGGAGATCTTTTACTATCCATCATCCTGATGTTGATGATGCCAATGATCTTGAATATGATAATCTACCCTCTTGGAAGAGGCAGGAATATGAAGTTTGGTGTAGAGATCCTAAAATGGTCCTGCAAGCTCAACTGTCAAATCCAAAATTTAAAGATGGGATTGACTATGCACCAAAGTTGGTATATAATGGAAAGAATGAGAGGGTATGGAAGGATTTTATGTCAGGGAATTGGGCATGGAACCAATGTGTAAGCTGATGCATATTAACTTGTTTCTTACAGTGGTCTGAGTGATCACATTTGCCTCAGAATATCCTGTCTGCAGACCCAAAGTGTCATGGGGCAATGTTTGTCCCAATCATTCTTGGCAGTGATAAAACAACAGTTTCTGTTGCCACAGGACAACATGATTACTACCCAATCTACATCTCAAATGGAAATGTTCACAATAACATACGCTGTCAACACAATGGTGCTGTCAGCTTGCTAGGCTTTCTCCCTGTGCCAAAAGGTGTGTACTAGTAGAGAATAATCTCTTGGTCAGCATTGGTGTAGTAAAATTACAATAAGGAACTCGTGAAGATCAGAAGTCTCAGGAATTCCGCACATTCCGCCGAAAGCTTCTTCATTCAGCAATAGCAGAAATATTTAAATATCTTAAACCTGCTATGGAGAAGCCAGAGGTAATTAAATGTGCAGATGGCAAATACAGAAATGCTATATATGGCTTTGGTCCATATATTGCTGACTATCCAGAGCAGTGCATTGTAGCCTGCAATGTTCAAGGATGGTGTCCTATGTATGTAATATATTCAGTTTAATTTATGTGTTCACTTTTTGGTTGACATGCATTTCAGTTGCTTGGCAAATAGAGATGATTTAGATGGAGAAGGAAAAGAGCTTTCAAGGTCTGAGAAACTCAATGACTGGTGCAGGCAAGAACTTTCCAACAGAAAGGCATGGGAAGATTGGGGTATGGTTAATGAAGTAAAGGTATGGCAATGTCCAAATCATTGAACACACTGATCAGCATTATTGATACTACATCTACTAGCCTTTCACATCTGTATTCCCAAGAGCAGATATACATGAGCTTATAGCACCTGATTTACTCCATCAAGTTATTAAAGGCACTTTCAAAGATCATCTTGTGACTTGGGTTGAAAAGTATCTTACACAAAAATATGGTGCTACATATGGGAAAGTTATGATGGATGAAATTGATCGACGGTGATACTACCAGTTTTATCAAGGGAAATTTTATTGTGCTAACTTCATTTTAAATATTTGTGGGAATAGGATTGCTGCAGTGCCATCCTTTGTTGGCCTGAGAAAATTTTCTCAAGGGAGAAACTTTAAGCAGTGGACAGGTAATGATACAAAGGCTCTGATGAAGGTCAATTTGTTCTTGAACTTGATAACTATTAAGATATATGAAGCTAATCAAATCTTGAAAAGGTATTTTTACCAGCTATTGTTGGTCTGGTCCCAGGGGAAATGGTCAAAGCAATTTCAGCATTCTTGGATTTTTGTTATATTGTTAGGCAGCCCTCTTTGAATGAGGCAGACCTCAGAGCCCTTGATGATGCTTTGGAAAGGTTTTGCAGGCACCGTGATATATTTGTCACAACTGGCATCTGCCCAGATGGGATATCTTTGCCTAGGCAACATTCACTTCAGCATTACCATAGGCACATTATGCAATTTGGTGCCCCTGAAGGACTATCTACATCAATAACTGAATCAAAACATATTGATGCTGTCAAGAAACCTTGGAGGCATACCAATCACTTTGAAGAACTTAAACAAATGCTTCTTATAAATCAACGAATGGACAAGCTTGCTGCCTTTCGTGCAAGGCTCTTGGGAGAGGGCTTATTGAATGTACCCCTTGTACCAGAGGGGACTGAAGCCATAGCAATGGACTCAGATTCTGGTGGGCTGGCACTGGACAGTGATAACTCAGCTTCTGAGTCAGAGGATGGCAGTGGCAGTGCTCAAGAATCAGATGTGCATCTTCAACTTGACAACTCAGGCACAGATGAAACTTATATTGAAGCAATTTTAATTCTTCCAGGGAAGCCAGGTGAGCATGGAAGCTTGATGGAATCAATGATTAGTACCAACTCATATGTCAATAGTAGCAAACAGTGGGAGATATGCTAATAATATTGCCAAGGACATCTCTATTCCAAGGTTTCCTGATTTAGTAAAAGAATTCCTCCATCAGCAAGATGAGGATGCACTTGGAACTGATCATGATCTGGATGTTTCCTCCCTCAAGTTGAATGGTCCACTTTACAGAAAAATTCATGTGTACTCTTCTGGAACATGTGTATACAATGCACAGCATGACTCAAGTGGCAGAGTTGTGAGCTCAACAAAGGAAGTTATTCATTGTACAAAGTCATGGAAAAAAGGCCCACATCGTTATGACTGTGTCTTTGTCAATAGTAACCCAGATGCCTCTGGCTTTAGAGGCCTTTATGTTGGGCAGGTTTTGCTTCTATTTTCCATCAAATCTCCACGTGGTTCTAGGGTTCCAGATATACCTTGTGCTCTGGTTCAATGGTTTAAAGCAGTTGGTGAACAACCTTGTGACCTTACTGGAATGTGGATGGTAAAGCCAGAAGTTGATCAGAGGACAAAGCAGCGTGCCATGTCTGTCATTCATGCAGACACCATCATCCGACCAGCACATCTGATTCCTATTTATGGTAAACAGCATGTTCCTCATCATCTACATGCTGCAGATTCCCTGAATGCATTTAAGGGTTATTATGTAAACAAGTTTTCAGATTATCATGCATATTGTCTAGCCTTCTAGTAGCACTAGTACTAAGATGAAATGAGATTGCATACTACTAGTACTAGTAGTGTTACCTGCCAGCACTAACTAAATCTTCACCCAGTCACTCTTCTGTACTAGTAGTAGTAGTAATATTCAACTTGATATATACAACAATGCTATTTATTGACTGCAGAAAATTACAAAGTAATATTAATCTATCACTGTAGTAAGAAGTATGTTTACCATTGCAAGAAGTCTCAAGGCAAGTTGAACTGATTTACTAGTAGCACCATTGGAGCTTAAAAAATGGAGATTGTGAGCCATTACTACTCAGACAGATAGGATACTAGTAGTAGTACTACAGGCTGGATACTATCTGAAGGAGGCCCACACAGCCACATGTTGAGCCCAAGGGTCTACACCCATACTATCTGAAGTACTGTCTGCATCTCCCTCTCCAGAATATACTGTACCTGAAGCAGTTGGCTTATTTGTCAAAGAATCTTTGTAGCATTAATTCATGGTTGACAGTGACAACAATTTGATCCCTGGCAGTGTTACTGGGGAAAGTACTTGATCAGCAGTGTCAGCCAATAGCCAGCCTATCACCAATAGGACTGCCATTCTGAGAGGGACTATAGTATAATGTCTGCCAATTGTTTGAGAAGCACTATCATACAAGCTACCTGATTGTCTGATAGAGTCTGTCACACAATTGGTCTGAATGTGTGTTATCTGACAGATACTACTAGTACACAAATTGTCTGAGTTTCTAACTGCCCTGAGAGGCACTGTCACATATGTTGTCTGGCAGTCTGACAGTCTGAGAGCTGCTGCTAACCAAGTTATTTGATTAGCTGATAATCTGATTGCACAAGAGGTACTGACACACTGGTTGTCTGATGCTCTGATTGTCTGAGAGGCACTGTTACATAAGTTGTCTGACTCTCTGACTGGCTGAGAGACAAGTTGTCTGCCAGTCTGGTAGTCTGACAATCTGAAAATTGCTGCTACACAAGTTACCTGAATATCTAGTTGTCTGATTGATCAAGAGATACTGACATACTGATTGTCTGACTGTCTGATTGTCTGATAAATGCTTACCCAATAATTGTCTGACTGTTTGACTGTCTGAGAGGCTCTGTTCCATAAGTTGTCTGACTGTCTGATTGTCTGAGGGGCACTGTTCCATAAGTTGTCTGACAGTCTGATAGTTTGACAATCTTATTAATCAAGTTACCTGATTAGCTGGTTGTCTGATTGCCCAAGAGATACTGACACACTAATTGTCTGACTACCTGATTGTCTGAGACACACTATTCCACAAGTTGTCTGATTTTCTGATTGTCTGATTGTCTGACACATGCTCACACACTAATTGTCTGACAGTCTGACTATCTGAGAGGCTCTGTTCCATAAGTTGCCTGACTGTCTGACTGTCTGAGGAGCACTGCTCCATAAGTTGTCTGACTGTCTGACCATCTGAGAGACACTGTTGCATAAGTTGTGTGATTGTGTGATTGTCTGACTATCTGACAACATCTGCCTGTCTGACTATCTAGCTCTCTGAAGATCAGCCCAGTTCTGATGTTCTGACAAACTATAATTATATTGGTCCAAAAGTCTAATACAATCTGGATGTCAAATACTCTGAAGGTCTACTGCATCTGATGAATCTGGACATATGAACTTATGAGAGTCTGAGTGACTGCATGGATCTGATGCACTGGTGGCTACTGCTGGTCTATTAAGCTTGTGAACTGACACAATAATCAGGTCTGATCAAGCATCAGATGAAATCAGATGTTGTCAGACTTTTGCCCTGTTTGCTGATGAAGGCGATAGCAAGGAAAATTCGTAGGAAATTCGTGGTGAGTGGTGTGAAGAAAAGCAACAAGCTTATGTCACGAGCCTTAGACAGGCTACACAACACAAGACTCAATCACTCGTAGATACTACCGACAGTGTCAGGTAGCGAGGGCGAATACAAGACCCGTCGAGGGTCAGGGCAAAGTTAAGAGGTGTGGAGCTCCGAGCTGTCCAAGGAAAGACTAGCTTGTTGCTTAGCGTATCTACTACAATCTACGTTACTTATATACTACAGAGGGTATAGGGTATGAGTCATAGGGTATAGGGTAATGTAAAGAGTAGGGTGGCCCATTGCTATGTATGTCGACCTAGCTAATGATGATTATTTATTAGACAATTGGCGGCAGCTGTGAAGCTTACCCTTCCTTAATCCATCACACACCTCTCCCAACTTGGTCGTAAATGAAGGGGGTAAGATCTGCTTCTCGGGCGAAAATAATAAATTTGGAAAGAATGCTGTTTTCTTGACGACGGGACTTATCGTTGAATCGCAATTGAGTGTACCAGCCGACAGTACGATTAACCCTGGTCACAAGGTAAAACAAATATCGTTCGGATGCTACCCCAGTTGACACGCGGCGTCTCTCACTAGATTCGCCAGGTTCTTTTACTGCCATTTGGAGGCGAGATTCAACGGCTTCTCGCCTACATCGGAACAGTTTTCGAAACCGACGAATTTGTGTGCCTATTAGAGTCCGGTTCTTTGATTCTAACAACCCGGAGGGATGGAGCAGGTGCCAACTACAATTTTGCGTCGAGTTCAAGTGGTAAATGTTCTCTAATTGGATGACTTTAGCTAATTATGTGCTTCACCAGCATCTAGCTCTCCAGTGCGCTCACAAGTGCCTGCGGGACTTCTGTCTGGTTCACCTGTTAAGGTTTCAACATCAGCAAATGCCAATACTAAAGGTAAATCGAGCCACTTTCCACCTTCGCTTGGGTTCAAAGACAACGGTAAGCTGAAGTTGCATCATTGTTATGATAACTGAAACCTATTTGTTATTAGTCCCAGTATATTCCCTTTAATGAAAACATCTAAAATTACATAATCAATATATGTAGTAGGGGGTGTTGTATACCATTATTTGTTAAAAGTAGAATGTTATTCTGCACAATTCCATAGATTCCATGAATTCCTCAAGGAACAGTGGGGGGTGGACTGCAAAGTACTGTGTCAATGGCCTTATCTTGGACTTGACAAAAAGGACTTAGACTTAGGTAAATGGCAATGACCTTAATGCACTTAGTGTCTTAGATGGTCTTAGCCATTTTTATCACTAAGGCAGGAAAGACATTTTAAGCTCCCAAAGTGCATAAGCCAAACCAGAATTTTCCTGATAGTATATAAGTGATCACACATATAAACATGAAACATGTTGAATGTCATACATATAGCTAGCAAGAGATTTTCTTTGAATATTTATTGTTATCTATAATTTATTCAACTTGAATAGGAGTCTGGAGACACTACATGCTAGTTTGGCTTGGGACACTCCAATAGTCTCCCAAGCTAATTAGCAATTTAGCAGGGCTTGAGTCTGCAGTTTTCATGAATCATGATGGAACTCTAATTAGAAAGACAAGGCAAACCAATGAACTCCACCAGCACCTATGGCGTTGCCTTCCCTGGCCACCTTGGATATAACGAACACTCCCTAACTGTATACCTATTGCCCAACCATGCCAAAAATCTCTCTACACCTAAACCATACCCACCATGCTCGCAAGTTCCGTACTTGCGCAAATCCGTAAACCAGTAATATGGTGCAGGGTCAATGCCTTCTCGCTTGTACCCCTCGAGTAACTCGTTTATATCGGAAATCCTCATCGATCCACCGACAATCTCGCCGACGTTGGGCATAAGTAAGTCGCATGATTCGGTGAAAACTCTTCCGTCCGCGCCATCATCACCGTCTACAACGCCGTCGGTAAGCGAAAACTTGCCGCGAGGCATGCTCTTCATATAGAACGACTTCAACTCCTTTGGGAACCCGTACAAGAACACCGGTTTTCCGATGACGTCCGTCATTTGCCTTTCCGCAGCCTCTGCAATGTCATCGCCGACCTTGTGCTCGACCATGACCGGTTCGCCGTTTTCGCCCTTGATAACGTTACCTGCGTCATCCTCTTCGGGCCTCTCGATTCCATGTTGGTTAAGCCATTGAATCGCCTCGACGTACGAAATGCGCATAAAAGGCCGCGTTGGAGCGACAAAGTTGGGGTTCAAAGTACGAATGAGAGAGGAGGAGACAGGATCGGCGAGGAGAATGTCGACGGTCTCGCAGATAATGGTCTCTATGTGTTCCAACAATTCGGGGAAGGTAATGAATCCTACCTCAGCCTCGAGATGGGTATATTCCGAAAGGTGACGCCTGGTATGGCTGTTCTCCGCTCTAAAACTTTCTTGAACGCAGAAGACGTCGCCGAGCGCAGGGAGACAGGTCTCTAGGTATAATTGGGAACTTTGTGTAAGGAAGGCGGATTGTCCGTAGTAGTCTAGCTTGAATAATGTCGCTCCGCCCTCGACTTGAGTTTGAACGAGGCATGGTGGAGTGACTTCGAGCAGGTTGTGGGAAGCATAGGTGGTGCGGAAAGCAGATAGGAGGTGAGACCGCAGTCGCAGGACAGAAGAAGCGGTCTCGCCGCGGAGAACGAGGTGTCGCAAATCCGCAAGAATGGACGGGTCGGATTTCTACACGCAAATGAGCAGGCGATCAGCAGCGACTCGCCACAACACACCTCATTGAGTCGGTTAGTAAATGCTTCTTCGGCGCCTGGTGCACCGCCCAAGACGCGCCAGTAGTCGACGACAAGCTCGTGCCCACCAGGTGCTGTCTTGCCTTCGGGGACGGGTTGGAGAGAGCCTACAAGCTCGACGGACGTTTCAATAGTGAGCGTCAGCGCCTCGTAGGTTTGTGCCTATCTCGTTATCAGGCGCGACGATAGGGATGATAAGGAAAGAACAAACGGGCTTTCCGGAAAGTAAGGCTTGGAGGAATCCAGTACCATCTCTAAGAACGATGAATATAATCCCTTTCTGATCACGCAGACGATGGACCCAGCCGAACACCCTGACGCGCTGGGATCTGTACTCGGCTAGCTGAGAAATCTTGGCCTAACCGACTGTCGGTCACGGTAAGCACGAGAGAATACGAAGAGCACACCCTCTTAGCCTGCGGTAAAGTGTCATCCTCCACGAGCACGATTTTCTTGCTTTCTTCCAATAATTTCTCTCGTTTCTCTTTCTCCTCGGTGTCCTTGGCCAACTCTCTCTCCTTGAGCTCTTCCGCCTTCTTCTTCTTCTTTTCTAATCCATCTGCCGTTTTCTTTGCCTTTTTCAGGGATGACTGGGTCGGTTCTGTATATTCGCCACCCGCGTCCTTGCGTACGAGATACTTGGCATCATCAGGGCTAGCAAAGATCGCATGTCCTAACGACTGGTAAGGTGATTCTAGGGTGCCCAGGCCGGCGGTGTCGGTGCCAGATAGCTCATCGATGTACACGGTGGCCATGGCGATGGGAGTCTGAAAGCAAGTTGGAGAATGACTCGAGAGATTTTTTTATCTTATCTTATCAGACGCGACTTGATTTTCATTCACACTTCACACACTCATACTCTGCCTCGAGGATGGTCATCATCTCCCGCTTCGCAAAGTCATTTTTGCTCGTCGTAGCTGTGCTCGTACGTGTTGTTTCTTTCGTTCTAAAGTACTGTTTCAACAGCAGGACAGGGCCTGCTATCCATGGTTGCCTTCCTCCACCCACCAGCACGCGCTTACATCGATCCATGGACAGGACAACTGTTCGGCGAGGGCGGCGTAGAGGGCGTTTGGCACAACGGATCCATCCAGACAGTCCACGGCTATACCGCCGCTCCGACACTCAAATCCAAACCAGACAATTTCAGCGGGATGAGCAGCGAGTCGAGCGTTCACGGTGGGGTTATCATGTCCAAGCTTGGAAATGCGACCGCGAAGTACAATCACTTCTCACTAGCTTGTAATAACGATTCATTAATTCTCTTGATTGCAGAGCAGCACTGGGACGCGCAACATGGAAACTACTGTACGTCCCTCTAGCGAATACCATTCCACCCGGAACATAACCTTCTCCACAGCCACACAATGACACTCCGTTTTCCAGAGGTTTAATATAGCATCACTTGTCTCTGAGGCATGCCACTTACTTATTCGGTAGCACCCAACGCCAGACGAACGTACGGCCCTCTCATCCTACTTCCACCTCCTTTCTCGGCTGTATCCCTGCGGCGAATGTGCGGCAGAATTCCAAGCTCTGCTGAAGAAATACCCACCACAGACCTCTTCCAGACGCTCTGCTGCACTTTGGCTCTGCTCGGTTCACAACGAAGTGAATAAAAGGCTAGGTAAACCATGGTTTGACTGCGCGAACCTCGATGCAGAGTACGATTGTGGATGTGGTGATGATCCAAAGGAAAAACAAACGTCGAGGAATACGGCTAACGGGAGCGATCCAATGGACCTAGAACACTTGCCAAGTGTAGACAGGGACACGGGCGTTGAGATGATTAAAGGTGGTTGACGAACTGCACTGGACTTGGATGATTTATATTATATTAACGTATTAGGCTTTACAACTTTCAGGAATGTCGCTAACGCTGTACTACTCGCTAATCATAGCTGGTATATAAAACGTGAGGACGCCCCCAGCATCTGCAACGTCCCCAATATAAACGTAGAGAATTATGCAATAGTGATGGCAAAGACCTATAAAGAACTTAATTAGCCCAGTTCGCCCATATAACAATAATAGCCGTACAAGCAATGGTCGTTGTGGATACGACATAGCTGTTCAAAAACTTGGAGAAACCCTTCAACGAGATACACACTTCATATATCTGATCTGGGTCACGATCTTCCTGGTGCGGCACTATGGCAGCCTTGAATAAGGTACGAGCACGACAACACGGTACACACTTCTCGGATTCACGCAATTGTTCCAATCCGTCTCCACCTTGACGCTCTCGGTGAAAATTGAAAGTTGCAGCTTCTTATTATTGTTGGCGCGAAACGCGAGGACGTTCGCCATCGGCCGCAGTCGTTCTACGATTGTTCTCAGTTTATTCAGCGGCGGCAAAAGTACATGAACCTATGCTGAATCAGTGACAACCCAAAAAGACGCGCATATAGTCCACGAACGTCCGGCTCTGGCACCCTCGGTTCTTCAAGCTTTTGTACCTCTGCAGGTTTCATAACTTCGATTCTCACATCGTGGGTAACGCGCATCCTGCGACCTGCACGGGACAGACCTGCTATCTCAAAGGACAGCACCGCCTGATCGTTCTTTTTGGCTAGTTTCATGACGACCTCTTCCAACTCATAGCCAGACGTGGACGATGTTGAAGGCGCCGCTGCGGAACGTAACGCGACAAGAAGCGCCTCGGGCGCGAGTGTCAGGGTGATGGTGTTCTCTGAGTTGGATTGGATACGATAGTTGCTGAACAGGGAGTCTACCTTGACTTTACTAAACCAAGTGAGATGCACACTACGATATAATAAAAGAGACGCACGACCATACTTGAAGACCCCCTTCGTTCGTCTCGCTATTGCAAATGATATGTATATCTTCTTCGGTCAACTTGATGATACATTTTTTTTGTATTTTTTCTACAGACTGTACGATTTCTGCCCATAGAATTAACCTGTGCGAGCGAGACTGGGTTCTTACTGAAGAAAGTCTGAACGTCGTCAATGGAAGTTCTAAAGCGCATTGTCGGTGTATTAGGTCAGCGCTTGCGACTGGGATACCCGCCTCTGATAAGCCCGGGCTTATCCTCCCGCCTCAGTAACCCCCGCTCTGGTTCTGGTAAAGAAGCAAAAATCGCAGCCGAAAGCACCCGTACGAGGAGTTTGACCTCCAGTGTTTCTTCAACCTCTGGAAAGCAGAATGGCACTCGGACTAGTTCACCCACCATAACGCCATCATCGTCGCCTCATATAGGCCTAAGCCGTTTATTGTCGAGAAAGTCTGTGCCCAAGGTTGTAGACTTGAGGCCAGATTGGAAACGATCATCAACGTTACTCAATACTCGCGATGAGTTGATTATCAGTCTGCTGGTCGATAGCCGGGAATACGATATTCTTACCTCGGAAAAGGCTCGTAGGGATTTATAATCATTCAACCATCTCCGTGTTATATTTAACAGTTAGGTTATTACAGGAGCATCATGTTCTGCAATCCCGCCTTAGTGCAACATGCTGAAAAGTCACTGGTCAAGATGAACTCGTCCAACAAGAGTGTATCTAAGCAATCCGAGGACCAACTAGAAGCGACAAACAAGCGGGTTGATACTGCTCAAGCCGAACTCCTGCGTGTCTCGCACAGAGCCAACGAGGTGCATAGACGCTTGATGGAGCACCGTGCGAGCGTCCTCAGCCTCTCAGTGCGGAACATGGAGAAAAAGTTGGCGCCAAAACAGAGTGTTGCGACTCTGGTTACAACTCTCCCATCCAAAACGGTACACCTTCCCTATCCCCATCGAGATCAGTGATGTCGGCCGCTTCGACCTCTACTCGTTTCGACGGAGCACACTTGTTTGCAGGACATGTCGATGCGATCATTCCGAAACGAGCGAGGACGCCAGATGCTGCTGCATCAGAAATAACTACTCTAGAGGAGAAGCTAAAGGCGGAAACCGAGGCTTTGACAGCTGCGGGCAAGAAGCAAGCCGAGCTACAACGAGAGTTGTCTGTCTTGCGTTTGGAAAAGCAAGAGGTAGAGACGACGATGACGTTGGAGCTGCAAAGTGCCGAGGAAACCATTTCTGCTTTGGAGCGGGAGTTGCCCAAGTTGGAGAATCTCGAGCAGCAGCATCTTGACTACAGGAATCAATGGAAAGAGGAACGAATACGACTGGAGGAGCGGCAGAAAGAAGAGGAGATAAAACAACTGGTGAATGCTTTGTCTGAGGAGAAGGAGAAAAGTCGGAGGGAACTGGAGGAAAAAAAGGAAGAGACAATGCAAGCTTTGTCGGAGGAGATAGAAAAAAGGCAGAGCTTGGTCAGACGAACGAGAACAGTGGGAAAGAGAGCGAGCTGCAGCGCAGGATGAAAAGATGGAGGACCTGGCTAGGCTACAGGAAGAGCTGGAGAGGCAGAAGGAAGAAGATTTGGAGATTTTGCGGGCAGCAGGCCAGGAGCTGGAGGATGGGCTCGCTGCCGTGGATGAGCTCATGCAGGCACATGAGATTGCGTTCTTCTCCAGGGATTCGTCGCTGCCGGGACTAGTGCAAGCTATTGGTTCCCATCTGCAAAAGGTCCATAGCAAGCTGGAAATGCATGCACAAGCCGAAGAAGAGTGGGACGTTACTGCGACGACGACTGGAAAACGACGTCCGAAGCGGTTTAAACAAGCGGGAAGCCTTACAGATGGAACTAGAGGAGGCCAGGAGAGCTCGAGATACGACGGCGCTTGAACTCAACAGGCGTCTTACTGAATCTCCTGCGCAGCCACCTGCTCCTCTACCTCCGGTAGAGATCAACGTTCCTCTTGACGTAAACGTTGCTAAAGTTACGTCCATCCTCTTGCCTCTGTGGAATATCCTCCCTTCTCCAGCGGTTCGGGCTGCCAAGTTTGCTAATTCAGCGGGGGTTCCGTACGGGATCGCCTATTGGAAATGTCTCGTCCGGGGCGAAATCTATTGCAGATCTGGACGTGCGATCCCTGAAGACGCTATACGAGTCTGCACGGGCTGGCTCGTCACATGCCGAAGGGGCAGGTGGACCGTTCACTTTCGAAGCATTTGCTGCAAGAGTGCAGGCATTGATTGCAGATGATCGCTCGTTGATTGAGAGACTGATTCGATTCGCGCAAGTGCACGATATGCTGAGGCAGAATGCGGATAGGGCTCAAAGGCTTGCGCTGGATGGAACAAACTCACTTGAAACGTACCAGAAGCAAGTGAAGACGTTGGAAGAGAGGAATGCCGCATTGATGACGAGGATGATGCAAATGTGAGTCTTTTGTGACGTTTTGATCGCCACGTAGGCTGAGATGTGCATGCGTGCAGACAGGAAGAAATGCAGTTCCCACAGGATGCCGCAGATCATCTCGAAGAGGAGAAGCAGGAATTTGAAGCATACGCGGCGGAGCAGGCTGAGACGTTGCGGCAGCTCACAGATGCCAACAACACGCTCAGTGCACGTACGCTGAACACTTGCCGAGGAGGTAGCTGGCGGACCTGACAAAATCCGTAAGCAATTGGAGGTACAGCTAGCCGAGTGTCGGAACCAGCTGTTGGCAGCGGAGACGGAGGTGAACGCGATGCGGATGTCTGAACAGTCGCAGAGACTGGCGTTGATGAACGAACTGAAGAGATAAGAGACGATATTTTACCATACATAATTATTTTTTTATACGCGCACAGCAAAAACCTCCGGACCACACCAGCTTTTGTGTTGGCGTCGAGACCTCATTACGTCTCCGTCACCTACAGATCAAGCACAAGGCCGGTACTAGCCCATAGTACGACTCTGGCAGGACCAACCATTCACATCAACGCGTGCTGTTATCTACCTCTACGACCATGTACTATGTAGGCTATGAAGGCCGCCAGGTCATGGGTGCGGACACATTTGGGCCGCCACAGTGGTGGTGGCCGGGGAAAATTCGGACAAAACTTTCCTCGAGGACCCAAAACAGGTGCGGACAGGAAGGTCCAAAAACGGGCAATTTTCGTCGCTAACCTTTGTGCTGATATTCCAGGGTCCTGCTAACACACGCACTTGTCATCTTGCCGACTGCTGATGACACCTTTCGAAGAGCTCGTAGCGCACATTGACTCGGATCGGAAACCTCGCTCTTTGCTTCGTCTCTTTCTGGCGCTCTGATACCGTCAATCGTTACTGCGCCTGTGCATTTCGCGTCCTGGTCTTAGCTAACACACACACTTGTCCACGAGCCCTACCTATTCTGTTATTTGCTGCGCATCACCTGAAGCATGACTGGTGTCGCATGTCCTTGTCTCAGCTCACGTCTGTTGCTTGCCCGCGTGTGTGCCCTCGAGCCTCACTTTGCATGACGCATACATCCCTGATGTTGCCAATTGTCCATGTCATCCTCTCCCTTTTCTGGGCGTCTCGATGACGACGTCAATCCTACGATCATGTCGGCCTCCGTAGTCACCGACTATCCGTCCTAGCTTTTACCCGCCCAGTCGACAACGCTATTACCCTTAATTTTATTGCTATCCCTATCGCGTACAACGTGTCCTTGTGCGCAATATCGCCTGCTTCACTTAATACTGTGTTCTTGGGAGATAAACAATACATCAATGGAAGGCTCGTTTTTTTGAATTGGTCTGGTCATACATGTTTAATACAGGGAGTTGATAGGCTCCATTAGCTCATCTCACTCGCTTTTCGCTTGCGGGCAAGCGCGCTCTCCATCAGTTTGAGCACATTCAAAGCCTCACCTTCCAACCCAAAAAATTGGAGAAATGGCTCTAGGTTGATCCATGATAGTGCGTCACTTGAGTCAAACCTACTAATGGCCTGTGTGACAGAATTTGCTTCTGACCCGAAATCGGGAGTCAATGGGGAACCGGCTACAGCACGGAGGACATCATATTTTTTTTATGGTATTGATGAGTTTCTGACGTTGTTGGAGTGGCTACCACAAGAGTCCTAATGAGCCAAAGAAAGTGACCAAACTAACCGACTCACCAATTGCTTGGACCAGTGCTCTGGATGCAGAGAAGTGAGAGCTTTGCTAAGCATCTGCGCATCTAGGGTTGCTTTGTTACCACGGGTGTAGGACTTGAGTCGGGCCATCACAATGACAATCCTAGGTTTAGCTGTTGATTCTGACCATAACTTGACCTTTAATAAAACATCCGGGCCAAATAAATTGCTTGAAATAAGTATTGCCGGGGCAGGATCGGATCGAGAATTTCAATCCAGTTTATAACGTCATCGATAGTTTCTGCATAATGGACAATGCAAAGACCTGGGTTTTGTGGAGCTTCTGCCATAATGTTCACAGGTATATACTTGCCACCGAGACGTGCAACAACTTGAATCTGAGCCTTTTCATCTGCCCATGAAGGAGTGAATTCGGGGTGAAAGTGGAAAATCGTGTTGAGAAAAACTGGAGTTCCCAACCCTCGAAGCAAGTAAAGAACCATTGCATTCTCGAAAGCATATCCACGTGAATTCCCATCACCACCTCGTAGTCGTATGTCTGTAGACAGTTTTGTGATGTCATGAGCCTCGAACCACTGTATTGCCGATAGAAATGCGAGTGGTTCAACTATTTGCCCGTTGTGATCCTCGCGAAGACGAGCTATCCCATATTCGACAAGTTTGGCAGTAACGGGCCCGTAGTGCGGAGTCCCCCTTAATCAAATGGGATTGCACAATCCTGACCGCTTCCTGAGTTGCGATCGAATCTGCTCAATGTCAGAGAGAGGAACCAGAGGTCGAACGACAAAAGCGAACTTAACCGGAGCCTCTCCCAATCGAAACCCTTCAATTCAACCTTAATGCGAAGGTCAGGTTCATCCGAAGTAAAGGGGAGACCAGTATCGCCTGGGGGACAAGTGATATGCTGTTCCAGATATTTATTCAATAATTTGTGTGGCGATTGCAGGCCATTCATCAGGAAGAGCTCCAGAAAGGATACAGTGAAGCGATATCTATTGCCAATGAGACTTGCACAGTCAAAAACGACGGCTCTAACTCACCGACCCCGAAGGTATTCTTGCATCCGCTTCTGAAGGCAACGCCATGAAGGGGCGTTTAAAATGGAAGCCGGGACATAGCGTTCAAGGAATAGCTTCAGTTTCGGCCAGGTGTTGAACATCCCAAGCTCATGAAACACTTTGACTTTATGAGTAGATTTCCCGACTCCAGAGGCTACGCTATCCTCTAGGTCTGCGAGCGACACACCGGTACCTGATACAACGATCTTGACCGGTGCATTGGTGAAGGCTCTAACCATTTCGCAGATTATTGATCGAAATGCTCCGGAGTTGGAGGATGACATGCCGGAACAGGGATATGATCTGGCAGCCCACTGCGCTTCGTCAAGCCCCAAAATGGGCCGGGAGTGAGGGAAATATTTCTTAATAATGACATCAAGGCGATTAACCAATGCATCGAGAGCGTCATCCGAGGCGTTACGAAGCTTGTTGATGATCTGGATAAATGGGTGCGAGCCTCCGCCCTGAGGGTTTAGTTGGTCGAACAACTGGAACAACAACCAGATACGCTTATGCTTCGCCTGCAATGCCCCATTGATCTGGGTTGCAACCTGTAGGAAAAGCTCGAAAACCACTATCCGCGCAGCCAGGACTCTCCGAAAGGCCCTATATGCAATTTGGTTGTTTATACTGTTCTGATTAGTACGTTTCTCGGGAGCGAGTGCTCTAAGATCGGGGACCCATTCCCGATAACGAGCGACTAACTCTAAGGCGTCGTGCAAATCTCGAATGCCAACGCCATTCGCATCCGGAGTTGCAACAAGATAGAAACCCCAATATTTCGTGAGGGCTACCATGATGCGCCGGGTTTTACCCGATCCAGATGTGTTGCAGATACACCTGCAATTGTGCGTGAAAGAAAGTTCGGAGAAGTTATAACTACATACAGGGGTGTAGCACCCTCAAACACCCCTTTAATTTTCTTGCCATCGCACTTATCGAGACCATGAAGTAAAAGACTTGGTTTGCCATTGGGATAGGTTGGTATTCGAAGCTCCGTAATAAATTTATGTATGTCTGGCATAGTGTGCTGCGGAGGAGCCCAGATGGGCAACTCAGGATTTTTCAGAAACGCCTCGACTGCCGGTTGAAGCGACTTGAGCTCTTCTCCGATCTCCTCGTTAATATTAGCAGTGGAGTTGGATGGAGTAATGCTCATTTTATCGTTGCCACCTAAAGGAGATTGGACGCGGAAGATAACGAACGGAGAGGAAGGGTCGGGATCGGGAAGAGGGGAAAAGGACGATGAAGAGGGGAAAAGGACGATGAAGAGGGGAAAAGGACGATGAAGAGAAATGAGATGAGTAGATGAGGAGGAAAATGCGGGAGGAGGCGGAAATAGAATGTGAAGAAGGTAAACGGACGGTAGGGATGCATGGCGTAGGATTCGAAATCGTGACAAGATTGAAAGAATCTTGTCAGCAACGCTCAGCTGGAAGATTCACTCTTACTCACTGATACGCGAGACCTTTACAATTATGTGGATGTATTCTCTGCGAGGTTGCTTTGTAAAGATACTGGAGACGATTTCCGAGGGGTCTAATTTATCTGCAAATTTTGAAAAATCAGGTCCCAGGTCCCTGATACGTTTAGCGAGGGTGTCGGCCTTGGCGGCGATGGGGTTGGAGTCCTTGGGCTGAGAAAAGCAATGTCATTTCACATCATAGCGACTCGTCGATGGCGCTCACCTTCCACAATTCTAGAGTGTGAGGACCAACATCCTTTGTGCTCGCTCCTTTTGTATCAATTTCTTCAAATCGCTAACCTCGTCATTGCACGCCACGTCAACTGGAAAGACGGTAACTTCGTCTTCTATGAGACATTTAAGCCGGAGATCTGGAGTGGTAAGCATGGTTGTTTGGATGGTGACTTGGATTGGAATCGTGAGTGAACTAGCTCGCGTGACCCACCACAATGCCGAACCACATCCTCCCGCACGCCTTATCCATCCCCATCATTCAAAAACTCAAAGACAAACGCATCGTCCTCGCCTCAAACAGCCCAAGAAGGGAAGAAATCCTCCGCGCCATCGTGCGTTTCTCTAAGACAGGGAACGCTTTAGTCGGCTTCAACTTTACTAGGGCCTACAGCCGGATATCGTACCTTCGACATTTGAAGAAAACCTTCCGCTGAGCGAATTTGAGGATATACATGAGTATCCTGTTGCGACTGCGTTGCACAAGGCTGTCGAAGTTTATGAACGTATGGTGGTATGTCTCAATCATATAGACCACTCCATACTCGCTCCTGATTATTGTTAAGAAAGATGACCCGAATAATGCACCTGATCTCGTTATTGCCGGTACGCCCTCTCTCTCTTAAAATTTGATTTGATTTGTGCTAGACAAAATCCAGCCGACACGGTTGTCCTTACTCAACCTCAAGCATCCACTCTGCGCAAGGAAACGCCGGACGCGAAACAAGAGTTGCTAGAGAAGCCCACTGACAAGGCGGACAACTTGCGCATGCTGCTAGATTTGAATGGAAATGTATGCGAGGTGGTTACAGGGGTTACAGTGGGTGAGTACTCTCTCTCTCGGTGACTGCGTATCGTGCTCATATTCCCTCAGCCTACCCTATACTCACCTCACCCGGATATCGCACACGGTCGATTGAAGAGAGAACACTCGTCCATTTTCCGGATAATCCGAAACATCTCATCGAGGCTTACGTCGAAAGTCAGGAAGGTATCGACCGCGCTGGCGGTTTCGCCATACAGGTGCGCGTCTGACCATGTATTACGATAATTACTGACGTTATGCAGGGACTCGGCAGTGTGCTCGTCGGTAAAATAGATGGAGATTACAATAACGTTGTAGGATTTCCAGCTGCTTCTTTTTTAAAGTTTCTAGAATTACTCATGGAGGAAGACCCGGACTTTTTGGAAGAGTAATGTAATAGATAGCTACTCGGTTTTGCGCGAGTTGAGACGTACTGCGACCCTTTTTTCGACACGGATGAGATACCAGAACAACAAAAATATGCTGAGAATGGTGCCGAATTCGACGAATGCGAGGTCGCCCGGACGTCCAACTGGAACACGCAGAATGTGTTCTGTCTCATTGCTGGTTGGTGCTATTGAAACGAGAGAGACTGGCTGCTTGAAGAGCTCTGCAACCTGCTCTGGCAAGTTTGAGGGGGCCTGGCCCTCGACTGGGCCACGTAAGATAAATCGTATTGCCACGACTGAGGAGGCGGACTCACCAGACACCGGACAAGCTAAAAATCCAGTTGGCCAACTCAGCCTCGTTTCGTCGAATCCATCACCAGGCTTCCCGTACCGCAGATGCAGCGGGACGCTGACTTCAGCGCCTTGCTTGACGTTGACCAGGAGAATAGAATCTGACTGTTCTACTGCAAACACTGGGTACTCGAGGTTGGATGTTCCCCAGAAATCAAAACTGTACGACTCATGATGGTTCGCGAGCTCGTACTTGTCCACAAATACGAGTGGCGGGAGTTTATAGACGAGATGCACGGTGCATTGCTCAAATTTTGCGGGAATCTGAAGAGTTGTGGTCGTTATCGGATGAAAACCGTGATCAGGATGAAGGACCGAAGTTAGAGTCGCCATCAAATGTACATAATCTTACTACACTATACTATGCTATATCACTTCCGCCGCAGAAATATACAGCACTACATTCAATCAGCCCACGACTCGCTGTTTTAACAAGACACCCACCGTTGTTACCGCGAATAAACGCATCACCGTAATGATTCGTTACTCTTCCATTTACATGTTCCTCAGTCTGCTCGAGCGCGATGTTCATGTACCCATCTAAACACGACAGCACGCCTGTACCCTCGTCAGCGCTCGCTCTATGCCACAGCTCTCACTACGCGCACCGCGATAATCTACTCCCGAATTGAGTCTCACAATGACTTGTTTTCCAACCACATTTTTTAAAAACTCAGTGGGAGAGCCCGTTGGCGGTGGCTGTGGTGGCAGGGACAAGTCGTCTGGTGGAGGCGGAGGAGAAGAATCGTTCATTTATGGCGAGTATATGCGCGGGGTACTAGTAGGCGGTGCGAATTTATTTGCTCGTGTTGTGGACGACACGTGATACCACGTACGGTGACACGTCACTTGACGAAATAAAAGGCAAGTCAATCGCGCCCAACTTTTTCACCACTTCCACGATGTCGTTCAGGCGACCAACACACGCCCAGTCGAGGCATCTGCTGTCCTCGCTTTCCATCTTTTTCTTTGCTTTCTTTGCCATATTAGCTTTATGCCCACAGGCAGTACAGGCTGACGCATCCACTCAGGAAGTTGGCATCGTTATTGGAATCGGTATGTGCTTTTTTTGATCAGCGCCGATTCTTTCTAACCCGGTTTTCAGATTTGGGAACAACGTACGTCCCTAGATGTTGGCTGAATACATGTTACTGACAGATACCTCTCGTTTTAACAGTTATTCTTGTGTTGGGTACGTTCCTATTTCCCGTTCCCACCGGTGATACTCATTCCTTTCTAGTGTTCAACGACACGGTCAGGTCGAAATTATCGCCAACGACCAGGGTAACCGTATCACTCCTTCCTGGGTTGGCTTCACGGACGAAGAACGACTGTAAGTTGATTTGTCGAAACGTCGCTACTTTCACTAATACCGCGCTCCCTAGTGTTGGTGACAGCGCGAAGAATGCTTTCCATTCCAACCCCGAGAACACGGTCTTTGACGCGAAGCGGCTAATTGGTCGCCGTATGGATGACGACGATATCAAGAAAGACATGAAGCACTGGCCATTCAAGGTCATCGAAAAGAACGGCAAGCCCTCCATTGTCGTCAAACACAAGGGCCTCGACCGCAACTTTGTAAGTTTTCTTGTCAAATATTTCAGGCTATTTTCTCACTTTACGACAGACGCCTGAAGAAATAAGCGCCATGGTCCTTTCAAAAATGAAGGAAATTGCGGAGGCTTACTTGGGTGAAAAGGTCACCCATGCCGTCGTCACCGTACCAGCCTGTGAGCATCATAACGCGACTCTGGAATGGATTGATTGACTAACGCCTTTTAGACTTCAACGACGCTCAGCGCCAGGCAACAAAGGATGCCGGAACGATCGCTGGTCTTAACGTCCTCCGTATCATCAACGAGCCTACCGCCGCTGCTATTGCCTACGGTCTTAACAAGAAGAAGGGCGAGTCCCAGATCATTGTCTACGATCTCGGTGGTGGTACTTTCGATGTTTCTCTCCTCTCGATCGACGACGGTGTCTTTGAGGTCTTGGCAACTGCTGGTGACACTCATCTCGGTGGTGAAGATTTCGACAACCGCGTAATGGACCACTTGATCAAAGGCTACAAGAAGAAGACCGGCACCGATGTCACCAAGAATCTCCGAGCTCTTGGCAAGCTTAAGCGCGAAGTCGAGAAGGCCAAGCGTACCCTGTCCAGTCAACAGAGCGTCAGGATCGAGATTGAAAGCTTCGAAGACGGAAACGATTTCTCGGAAACCCTCACGCGCGCCAAGTTCGAGGAAATTAACATGGACCTCTTCCGTCAGACCTTGAAACCCGTCGAGCAGGTTCTTAAGGACGCCAACGTTAAGAAGGAGGATGTCGATGAAGTCGTCCTCGTCGGTGGTTCGACCCGTATTCCCAAGGTTCAACAACTCCTCAAGGACTACTTTGGAAAGGAACCCTCCAAGGGTATCAACCCCGACGAGGCCGTCGCGTACGGCGCCGCCGTCCAGGGCGCTATCCTCGCTGGTGATGAAGGCACAAGCGACATGGTCCTGGTCGATGTCAACCCACTTACTCTCGGTATTGAGACCACTGGTGGTGTCTTCACGAAGCTGATCCCTCGCAACACCGTCATTCCCACCCGCAAGGGTCAGATGTGAGTAGCATAATAATTTTATTGTAATCCTTGCTGACACATGTTTTAGCTTCTCGACGGCTGCCGACAATCAACCCACTGTCCTTATCCAAGTCTTCGAGGGTGAACGTTCGCTCACAAAGGACAATAACTTGCTTGGCAAGTTTGAACTCACCGGTATTCCTCCTGCTCCTCGCGGTGTTCCTCAAATCGAGGTCACGTTTGAAATTGACGCCAATGGTATCTTGAAGGTCTCGGCCGCCGACAAGGGAACGTGAGTACATGTTTTCATCTTAGAATGCCATCCATCTAACATGTTTTCAGTGGTAAATCCGAGAGCATTACCATCAAGAACGAGAAGGGACGCCTTAGCGAAGAAGAAATTGAGCGCATGGTCGCCGAGGCTGAGAGATTCGCAGCGGATGACGAGGCTCAACGCAAGCGCATCGAGGCGCTCAACTCTCTGTCATCATTCATCTACGGTCTCAAGACCCAACTTGGCGACCAAGACGGTCTTGGTGGAAAACTCAGCGAGGAAGACAAGAAGACGATCCTCAACACCATCAAGGATACTACAGAGTGGATCGAAGAGAACGGCTCCAACGCTAGCACTGAGGACCTCGAAGAGAAGTTGGCTGGTATGTATTCTTTGTTGTTGCGTTATTTTCAAGTTGTTAACGTTCCTTCAGAGGTTCAGGGTGTTGTCAACCCCATCACCAGCAAGCTCTACTCTTCCGACGCACCCCGCTCTTCGAGCGATGATGATGATATCTTGCGCGACCACGACGAACTGTAGATTAAAAAAGGAGGACGAGATTATTATTTACTTAACATACATGATGCACAGGGTCCGTTGGTGGGATTTATCCCACTCGGCGACGGATCCATAACGCCTAGCCAATAAAATTTCCTTGTACTTCTGATTTGGACGTTAAGTTCGTGGCCATCCACCGTGCGAGTGGGCTTCTCCCAGTGAGCACCGTCTCAGACGAGGAACATTCAACGTATAACGAGTGTACAATCACTTTATCTTACATTGTCGTCTATCTAACGTATTTGCAGTGGTAAATCCGAAAGTATTACAGTGCGTATACGGAGATTCAAGAGTTTATCACCCTGGGTGTATAATTATTCAAACACTATGATTCGCCTCGAAGGATGTAAATCCAATGTTACATGTGAGCGTAATACAGTAGCGCAACTTATCTAACCATATTCCCCAAGCTTGGTATGTCTTCCAACTTTTGCTTCTTAGGATTCGGAGATGGAGAACCAGGGTCTGTATGTGGTTGGGTACGGTCGACAACGGAAACACGGATGGGTCGCTGGGGTGAAAACTCCAAAGGCAATGTCGTTTCCCGGTCGCCGGAAGTTTCAGTAATCGTTTCGTTGTTCTTCGCCTCAAACCACTTTACGCGTTCTTTGCGAAGATCTTGCCTTCTCTTTATCTCATCCTCCGTTTTAAGGACATGAGTCGGTCGATAGTTCGACAAATTTTCGATTGCCTCATTGAGGATGTGAATGACTTGATCATGAATGGTGTAATATTCGAACTTGCGATACTTATAAGCGAGGACCAGAATGCGCCACCATTTATCCATCATGTTTTTAAGAGGTTCGAAATAATCGTCGAAATTGGCTAGAATATCGGTGCCCATTAGCGTGCGATCGTCGAAAAAACCTCTTTTACAATCGCGAATATCGCGGCGGTCAGGTGAATCGAAATAAGAATGGAGAAGACCTTCTAATCTGTCCCCCTCAGCGTTATTTTTCAGTAGGTCCCTGCGGAGCATATTTATCCCCGGGCCTTCGCGAACCAAGCAAATGTACGCCAAGACCCAAAAAAGGGATTCAATGTCATGAACAGCGTCGTGACACCAAAGTTCTTCATGTTGGTCGTTCGGAAGTTCATAAATTGGCCTCCCGTTCAAGGTCTCGACACTGATGAAAGGCAGAGTTCCCTGATGGAGTTTTACACAGGCCACGTACATAGAAAGGCAAGAAACATACTGTTTGATGGCCTTCCCTTGGCTCATGCGTAGAAAAAGCAGGAGAATCCTTGACCTAGCAACTGCTAAATAATCAGGAGAAATCACATCGATTTCCTGCATACCTGGTGGTGCCAGCCCATTTCACTGAGTTTTATTTCATGATCCATCTTTAGGCCGAAATGCTCCGTCCAGAAGCCCACAACGGCCATTATATAAGGTTCAGCTTCAGTTCTTTTCATCTCAGGGAAGTACGTCAGGAGTTTCTCTATCACTTCATAATCGATAAAGTAATGATCGCCGGAAAGAGTACTCTTCCAGTGTCGAATCGTCTGGGGATTGGCGTTAGACGTCATCCTTCTTGTCGACGAGTCGACTACTTTCGCATGATCCAAGTCAATGAGCCGTCCCACTGTCTCATCGTTTCGAGACGTGATTATGATATTCTCAATGCTGATATCGCGATGGAGTACGAGACCTTCGTAGTACAAATGCTTATGTTCTTACAAATTCAACTCGTTAAAAAGTTCAAGCGAATAGCTATTGAATGGCTTACCGCTGACAATGTCACGGATAACTCGGAGCAGTTCATTTAGATCCTTGAAATGTCGGAGCGGCCAGCCCGTATATGTATGTATAATTTGCGTATGGACTCGAGATACCAAGTGTTTCTCCTTAACATAAAGAAAAGGTTTTGCGCATGGATCCACGGTCACCGGCATGTACTCCACAAGTTCGCCATCCGAACGCGCCCGTTTTCGAGAACGCATTTCGGGAGTTGAAGAGCCCAGCTCGACACCACAGCGAATATGCTCCAGTGTGGAGTCATCTTTCCCGTCCGCGGCCGGTATATCTTCGTCAGAGTAGATACGATCTCCCCATAAAGGAACTTGACGATATCTTTCGCCCTCCGGCATGAAGCTCGGCAGTACATCTTCACCGTTTTTGGCTTGTTGATACGGGCGCCAATAGCGCTTGAGCACGAAGATCTAACGTAGATGAGTGCGAGTATAAAAAGGATAACAGCTTGTAGTTGTCTGACCTCATTAGTATTAAAGGGCGTTGCTTTTCGTATGACTTCCCAAACTAACGTCGCTCGCCCGCACATGACCTCGGAACGACTGATGGATAGGGCAGCGAGAGTGATGACCTTCTCGCGTTTTCCTTTCACATCCGACGGAATATCTATTTCCCAATGGGTTTTGGCCAAGTTCGGTTTGAAAAATCGCGTCTCGTCGCCAACATGATATGAGACGCGAGTATCGCCGCTTTCGGGGTCATATACTTTCATTCGAGGGTCCCAGCCGATCTGACAAGGCCTCAAAATGGAAAAAGCAGCGATGACTTGAACAAATTTCCGGGGATCCGCGTGTATGTTGATCGAGTCTTTCGTGTAAAAGAGACCCGACCTATCGTTGAACAATACCGTGAGCTCGTCCTTGCATAGTAGGAGGGCGATGCCGAAGCGACGATCCAACTGTTCCCTGAGAACCAGACGAAGGTAACTGCAGGCTTGACGCATACCGATATCGAACATTTGGTTGGTATTGGTTGGCTTTATTTCGACTGGTATATGAATCTGGCGCCACCAAACACTCTGCTGTCCTTCCTAAGCTATCGATTGGTCATAAAGCGTCAAACGAGTAACATGTCATACCAAATTTTCCTTGGCAACGTTCGGTTCGTTCAATGGTTGATCAGGTAACTGCTTCACTTTCTCTTCCAACGCGCGAACCTCGGCCTCTAATTTTATGACTGCATCTGGCCTGGACACAAAAAGGCAATCGGGGCGGGCCTTGGCTGACTCCTCGCTTGATGCTGGTGATTTGTCATGTCGGTCGTGCCATTGCCCTTGCAAATCATTCTTTTCACCCGGAACGGCAGAGTGAATCGCCTCAGCTGCCATTACAAATGGCTTATAGAACTTCGCGCCTTTCTCGGTTGGAAAATTCGACCAACGCTGTCCAGTGGCTGAATAATGTCCTGCAGTTTTGACGCTAGCAAAGATGGATTCGAGCGTGGCATCGGGAACGTGAAGAAAGGTTTTGAGAAAGGAGGCGGTCTCGCAAGTTCGCACAGATCCAGCAAGCTCGACCGCTATTGCATCCACCACGTCCTCCACCTTCTCTAGCATCTTCAGAGCGGACTTGCTATTTCTATGGAACACGACTGGTGTGTCCGAGTGAGTTTGGTTAGACTGACTGTAAGTAAGCCATGGCGATAGCGCAGACGACTGACCCGTAATCAGACAATTTATACGTTTAGAATGCGGAATTTGAATCTGGATTAATTGATTATCGATAGGGTCGTAGGCCGTAATAACCTCGTGTTCGAATTCCTTGTACGGCAAGTGCCAAGTACTATGACTCGGCTTTATTTTTCATCCAATCTATCATCAATGTAGACGCATTAATGTGAGGTAACTGAGCCAACTTACGTGGATGATTCTCGATGTCTGAACTAATGACAATATGTACGAGTGGCGCGAGTATGACAGCGACCCGCGACTGAATGAACGATGGATCAACAAGACCACATAATTATGATAATATCAACTCATTCTGAGGCCGTGTCCAAAAATCAAAACATTGCTGTTACACGGACTTTGAAATGTTGGTCCAATGACAATTTTTTTCTTCTCGAACAAGGTATTTGGGAGCCAATGTGATGAGTGACCAGTGGCTAGTTGACTCGGGAAACGAGTTTTTCACTTCAGATAGAAGCACTGACCGGTGACCATGATTCAACGTGAATATTATCGAAACGCTATCAAATTTCAGTTCAAGTCCCCTTATTCCATGTACAAGAATATGGGATCATAGTACCCTATAGCGTTCTCGAACCATGCTGGTTTTCAGGTTTGACCGCTCATGGCCCTGCGAGCTCGTTCCGAACCTCAGAATGAAGGTAAGATGACCCGTCAAAATCCAGAAGCACGTTTTGTATAGCAACATAACCTGGAATCCCCGTGCTGGAGGGGGGAAAGGGCGTGCGTATTGGTAACATCAAACACCGAAGGTTGCGATCGCCGCGAACATAAAAGCTCCACGCTTTATACCATCTCGGGTTGCATCCTCGCACACGCCGGTTGTGGAAAATAGCGAATAGCGGCGAAGTGCTTCGCAGGTAGTAGATGGTAATTGTGAAAGGCAGAGGTGGTCATGTCGGTAGCTGTGAAAATGAACCCGAAACGGACATGTTAGAAGATTAACGAGGCGGAAGACCGACTTCGTTAAATAGATCTGTCGATGTGAACGAAATATGGCGACGTTTGGAAGACATCGATAGCAAGAAACAGTATGAAACTACGTGCGAGAACCTGCTGGAGGCGCCTGTGATAGAAGGCATGTGGTGGAGACTATCTGAGATGGGCTTTGCGATGAGGTATTTGGTAGAATTAGAACGACAGTTTCACGATGAACGTTGGCCATGATCACTCTGTAATTTCTGCATACAATCCAATACGGTCAGTCATACTAGACATACCCTGAGCTGCTCTCGACCACCCGACCCCCTCTCCCCGACATGTCACTCAACTCTTTCTCTAGCCCTCGAAACTCCTCTTCCAGCATTTTCGCATTGTTGCACCGCAACGCACTATCAAAATCGATCAGCGTCGCTCGATTGTCGTGAATAAGAAAATTATGTTTGTTGATGTCGCCATGTTTGATGCTCAACCGGTGTAATTTCGACAGCGCCTGCTGACACAGAGCCAAATCCTCTGGCGTAGCGTGCCGGAAGCTAGTGATACGTTCCATCACGAAGCCAATAACTCGACCTTCCTCGGTCAAGTGCCCGAGAAACTGGGGGCCGATTTGGTGGTTTTGGATCCATTGGTATGCAGAAGTTTCGGAATCGAGGTAAGGTATTTCCCAAGGGAATCGAGCAAATTTGACTACGATGGGTAGGTCAAACTGGGGAGTGCTGGCTTCGTAAACATTGGACCGAAGTTTACGTCCCATGTGAAGGTCTAGGTGGTCGATTTGGAGGGGATGCCAGAGGTGTGAGATACATGGGAGTTCGACTTTCGTGACCTCAGAAAAGTGGGGGCGGCCATCTGCGCAATTCCGAGATATACGGCCGGTATTCCAGTCACCAGGCGGAAGAGGAGGTAAGATGGAGATTAAGGAGGGCTCGAAGCACATATCGTCGGCACTATACAATTCCGCATCGATGGTCAGATATTTGACGAATTTACCATCGACCAGAATGCGAAAGTGGCTTTCGTCTAAAGGGTCGACGCTGGCCTGGAGCAGTTTGATGTCATAGACAGTGTCTCCCATGGCGTTACGGGCGAAGAGGGTTGTCGTGCAATCAGAGGTTTACAGTTGTGCGGTTTCGGAGCCAGAATCTGCCTCGCAAACAACAAATGCAACCTGTTGTGGTATAAACAGAGTTCGCCGTATTTATTGTCTTCCGATTTACATAATGTTAATGAGCTGTCCAACAAATCGACAAAAAACCATAGCTATGGCGCAACTGGACGTCCTTATATCAATCAACTGGTACGAACTCGGAACTGATCGAAGGTTGCGGGCGGTGATGTAGCTCGCTCAGATTCATTACTGCCTTCCGACAGTTCCACCTTCACCGCAGCTTGCGCACGACCGGAGTCCCCTCCCTTAAGTTACATCATGCTTGTATGAATTAGCGAGAGCTGCTGCCTGTATTTGGGAGTGTATGAGTAGTAGACGCTCCCTCGTTTGCGACGAATTTGTTCGTCGTGCTTCAAAGGGACCGCCTTATAAGACGACCGAGTCCATATCTTGTTGACAGGCTCTAGTAACCGTTGTCAGGAAAGAAATGGGCGCGAGCGTGAACATACGCTCACCTGAACTTGGATCCGAGGGCTTTGGCTTTCAGAGAGCGGACGAGTTCTCCTTCCCTTGTTCAGACCCGAACTATCATCCCAATATTGAAGGCTAGGAAAGTTGCTCGGAACGGCACGCTGAAGTCGTGAACGATGAGGAGCTGGCTGAAGAGGCTCCTGACATCCCAGAACAGTGCCCAACGAGGCAGTAGTTCGATGGTATAACCTTCATGGTGTCGGCAACGTCGAAATGAGCATGAACTCATGCTCACCGATACCGAGGTCTGCGCCCACCGATCTTTGCGCAGCCCGAGTCGGGCATAGTAGACGATCTATTCGTCAATGCCAGTGCCGATGTTAATGACCTGTGATTTTTTATCACAACTCGGATATAACAAAGAGTCTTGGAACAGTCGCCGTGTAGTTAGAAAATACCTAAAGGCCGGCAAAACGCAGCCACTCTATCCAGTACTTCCAAACATCCATGTGAGGTCGCAGTATTTCGTCGATAAAGAACGACCCCCGTCTTCCTTCCAACCACTTAAGTTTTGCCCACTCCCAATATGTTGGATAAAATCCAGACGCCTCCCAGTCAATAATGGCAATAACTTTACTGCCCGTTGGGGATACGAGGATGTTGCCGAAGTGAAGGTCGCTATGAGTGAACACGATTGGCAGGTTGTCCGGCAACCCACGTCGAGTGAGTGTAGCAAACTCACAGGACCCTGGCAACGAATTGATAGTCATGAAAAAATCATGGAATTCCTTGGACGAAGAAAAAGGACCTCGATGACCTGGGAAATTCATGAGTAACCCATCATGGCATGGAGTGCGTCCAAGGGATCCTAGAAAATTCTGTGAGTGTGACCGATTCAAATGGGGACCGTGACGAACCAATATAAGTTTCGTTACACGGAAGAGCGCGCATGGACGCTAACATATGTTGCAGCTGGCGAGAAACGTCGACTTTTTCCTCCTTGGACATTTCTGGCCATCGTCGCTCTAAAGTGACTCCGTCCACCAGGCTCATGTAAAGAAACATCTCATCTCCATCTTGGAACCAGCCATATACAGTGGGAGCTTGTACATCGGTAAAATGCTCGATAATCCACAGGGCCTGTCCTTCAGCGGCTCTAATATGAGGGCCATATTTGACAATGAGGTCAAGGTGAATGAAGCGAACTACAACGGCACGGCGGCGGTCCAGGACATCATAGTGCTCCCTGACTTCGTCTGGGCTTGGCAGTTCATCTGGGCCGTCCCAATTCGAAAAAAAGAATGAATCGCCTTCGGGTATGATCTGAGCGTTGAGTATAATTGAACTCAGCATTTACATAAGCCCGCGTTACCGCGGTACGCGTCACGACTGGCGCCTGTGCTAGACAGCGAGTCAGATGGTCGTCAGTCAGCCATTAGTTGACGGATGAACATATTTTGTGCAATGTGTTGTACGCGCTCATCATCTGTACATGATGACTATATAGATGACTTGGAATTATGGGCCGCTGCTGTGCACGGCAGGTCCGAGGCTGTTTGTTAGTATGTGCATGTATTTGTTTATTCGGTAATTACCGGCGCTTACCAAAAAGGAAATAAAAGCGGCTCAAGTTTCGGAATAAAACCGAGTCCTTCGTTTCACTCGGCCTCGGAATAAAAAAAACTGTCATGAGTCGTATACAACTGTGACTATATTCGTGACTAAAGGCTTTAACTTCAACTAATCAATTTAGGGCAGATCGATATCAAGTCGGACTTGGAAGGATGTCATGGTCATATTGTGATCATGAGGTCTAGACTCCGTGGTCCTGTGTGGAATGATTCTGAAATATGAAGTCTAGACTCCGTGGTCCACGATGTGTCGAGGTACCGAGAAACAAAAGATGCGGCCACAGGACACGGCTTACATAGCACAGCATGGAACGCGCACCCGAATCCAAGTCCAACGAAATAAAGCGAGAGAAGACTAAGACGAGGACACGGGACGTTCGCGAGGTGAGCGAATACGAAAGCCAAGGAAGGGATACTAGTAGATAAACTAATTTTTACAGGGGTGCAAAAACCAGTCACGAATTTTAACCCATGATAGTAGCTTGACGCCTGCCGTCATGTTCCTTCTCAAGTGTTAAGAGGGACCCACAAGGTCTCACAGTATCCTTGCTCCCGATACCGTCTTATGCATGTTGACGATCGGTCGTGACCACGACTCTTCACGACTCTTCACGATGGATTACAGTGATCCATTGGGACATACGGTAAGTCATATAACAACGGTCATAGGTATAAAATGACAGCCATAATCTTCGAAACCCAACCGTATCAAAGAAGCCCTTCGAGTTTCATTACTACCCGCCATTAAGCCCGTCAATCAAGAGCTCGCGTGAGTGTCTGGTTAAATAGTATCGCACCTGTACTTAAGAACGTGATTCAGACTTCAAGACACAATGGCTATTCCTAATAGCGGCAGCACCACGACTGCAAGCACCGCAGCAGTATTACCCATATCAAGGGGACCACCTCCACCATGGTCTCGCAGAGCCCGTACGTGACCTGAAATCTCTCTCCTTTCCTTCAGAAATCGCTGACTGAGACGCCTATATTACAAGGTGTGGCCACTGCGGGGCCCGATAGCGGACTCGGCTCTACGGCCGCAAACAATGCGATAACTACAAGTGTTCTGCCCATCGCCGTTCCAAACACGCGCCGTGAACTCTTCCTTGGTTACAAATGCTACGAGAATGCTCGCGCTCACTGGTTCATCTTCGTTCCGTCCATTACTGTTCCAATCATCGGGAAAGTGATCCATGTCACCGGGAATCCCCACATAGGATTTGGCTTTCAAATCAAGCTCAACTACGACTCAACCCTCTCACTGTCGAGTACTACTCATTTCGTCTATGGGCACAATCTATTGCTAGCGGTTTTGATCATTGGGATCGGCGGCGTATACCCGCTAGCACAAGTACCTATTTGTTGGCGCAATCGGGCTCGTTTTGACTTAATAGGGTTCGTTGCAAACGTCGTTTTTGCTTTCTGAGGTTATCTATCGATCCTGGGCGTCTGGTGGGAGAGCGCAGCCATTCAGAGTGGGAAAATAGACCGTCGCGTAAGCTGCTGAGACGGGCGCATTGGCGCATTGATTCTAACAAGTGCTACGCCTGTGACGCTGGACGGCCACGAGGCGCATCAAATTCCCAGGCTGCCAGTCGCGCTCACCGTCGTCCGCATCCTCTAGTACTGCCTGCACACACGACTGAATAAGCGATGAATCAACAAGACCGAACAATATTCATCGTCACTAGGTCGGCTTCACCGACGAGGAACGACTGTAAGTTGATTTGTTGAAATGTCGCCGTTTTCACTGATCCCGCTCCCTAGTGTCGGTGACAGCGCGAAGAATTCTGACCCTGAGAACACGACCTTTGACGCGAAGCGGCTGATTGGACGCTCAGCGCCAGGCAACAATAGATGCCGGAACGATCGTCAGTCTCAATGTCCCCCCAATCATCAACGAGCCTAGTACCGTCGCTGCTATCTTATCAAGAAGAAGGGCGAGTCCCAGATGATTGTCTACGATCTCGGTGGTGATACCTTCGATGTTTCCCTGACACTCACCCTGGCGGTGAAGCTTTCGACAACCGTGCAATGGATCACTTGATCAAAGGCTACAAGATGACAGGCACAGATGTCACCAACCGAACTCACCGGTATTCCTCCTGCTTCTCGCGGTGTTCCTCAAATCGAAGTCAGGTTTGAAGCCGACGCTAATGATACTATCTTGAAAGGCTCTGTCTCCGACAAGGGAACGAGCGTACAATTGCTTCATCGTCTATATTTGCAGCGGTAAATCCGAGAGTATTACCATCAGGCCGAGAAGGTATGTCCGGGCCAAGAAATTGAGCGGGTGCGGCCCAGAGATTCGCAGCGGAAGATGACGCTCAACGCAAGCCTATCGAGGCCCTCAACGCTCTCAAGGCCCAACTTGGCAACCAAGATCGTCTCGGTGGAAAAAGTGAGAAAACGGGAAGCACCATCAAGGATACCACAGAGTAGATCAACGAGAACGGCCCTAATGCTAGCACTGAAGACCTTGAGAAGTTTATTCGCCAATTGCTAGCGTCCCTTCGGAGGTCCAGGGTGTCGTCAACCACGTCAACAGCAAGCTTTACTCTTCCGACGCACCCCGCTCTTCGAGTGATGACGTGAGACGATGATATCTTGCGCAGGCATGGTGAACTGTAGAGTAAAAAAGAAGGATGGGATTCTGATTCACTTATCACGCCTGATGCATAGGGTCTGTAGGCGGAATTTTTTCCACTCTGGCAACCGTGTTGATCAAATTACAATATCTTTATACTTTGGATTTGATTGGATGATGAGGGATTTGCCCATTGAATCAAGTGTCAGGTTCGACAATCTTCCTTAGCTCTTAGCAGTGGATGAAGATATATGAGTACCGTGTGCGACTGGGCTTAGATTCGCCTGACAGTAATACTTGGGGCTAAATGTATACTAATGCACTTTATAAATAATCCCGATTCCCGCAAATTCGGATCCAGACAGTTTCTTGATACCAGCATTGAGGATATCAACAACTGATCGTGGATAGTCCGATACTCAAACTTGCTGCGATGGTTATAAGAATAGGTTCAAGACACGAGTGGAAAATATCTTCGTCCATTGATTCATCATTTCTTTTGCACGCACAAGTCTTTCGACAACCATCTGGAACGAGATGGCTAACCAAAACTCTCGTAGTTCATACTTTTTTTTTTTTTCGCCAATGGTGCCTTGCGGAGCATGTTACTTCACAACCCAAAAAAGCGACTCGATAGCGTGGCCCTTCCTTAAGTACCTCAACGCTGACGAAAGCCGGAGACCTCTGGGGGAATTCAAGTAAGCAAGCCGTGCATAAGCGGAGAAGAGACGAACTATTGGGCCGATGCTCAGAAGAATCAGGTGAAATTTTCACCTAGAAATGGATAATAACATCGCGTCAATCGAGGCTTACCTGGTGCCGCCATATCAGTGAGTTCAAAATGGCAGCATCAAATTTTCTCATCTTATGGAAGTATTTCAGGCATTTCTCTGCAAATTCATCAGCCATCATCGAGAAGAGAATCTTTCACGCACTTGGCTAGCCTGGGCTGCCACTTCGTGCGGAATATCCGAAGCTGAAGCTTGACGAGCCGCGTCTCGGCTATACATTTACCGGCTTTTATCAGAGATCCAGGCTGACATTAGAAGTCTTGCAAGTTCTTTAGTATTGCTTCTGCGTGATCCAAATCAACGAGCCACCCTATTGCCTCCCGGGTCCCAGGTATAATTATGACGTTATCCATAGAGATGTCACGATGAAGCACGCAATCTGCGTAATATCATATTATAAGCGCTTGTCTGCTTACGAGACAAGTTCAGAGAATCCGAAGCTGATTACTTACCTGTGACAACATCGCGGATAACCCGGAGTAGCTCTTTCAGATGGTTGAAAAGTACGAGTGGATGGTCTGCCATGTGGATGATTCGTCGAGATACCGAAGCCTCTTCGCGATTGAGTACGATGTCCGAGTCAGAATCGGATCCACAAGTGATTGAACTCTGTGTGGGGCCGTTCACCATCCAGCGAACATCTGACAAATCTTCAATGGGCTTGTCCAGAATGTGTACTACTCGATCGTGACTAGATCTGAAGATCTGACCCTTGACTTAGTCACGTCACTCGACGCGACCCTTGTGACGCGACCTTTCCGACCCTGGGTCAGGCTGACCCGTACGACACTGGTAGCTGCAGGTGTGAACGCCATTGCCCCGCAAGTACATGACTGATTAATCGATGACTTACAGGAATAGGGTTGCTCTGGTAATGAGAACTCATACCACTTGCACCTGTGTGAACACAACATCACCCCTCCAAAAGCCCTGGCAATTTTTTTTCATTGCCCTAATTTCCCCGGTCCCCAACTCGACATACTCAAGTCGACGTAGCCCTGCGCCGCGTATTAGGACATGCTTCGATGTACCAGGTACTCGCTATTTTCCGCAGGGATAGTTCAAGATCAAAGGCGCTGAGTGAGTGCACGAGTTTGGAGAGAAGCTTTAAAAACGTTTAAAAACTTGCCCATTCTTTCAATCGCACATTGACAATGAGGTCACTTCTAGTCTTATGTCTTCTCGGTGTTGCGATACCTTCCAATGCTATGGCCGTTCGTTCACCAAACTCGACTAGCACAGGGAACGCCATTGGTGCCACATATTGTATGTCCTTGACCTCATCAGACTACAGCAGCATTAATATTATGTGTTACAGTTATGACGAATGAACCTAGTGGTAATTATATCGTATCATCTGCATTTGGACCGGACGGGAAACTGGTACGCAGACTTTTGTCCGACTCCATGAGTGATATTCAAGATCCTGGATTCAGTTCACGCAACGAGCCATCTCTACCGGTGGCTTTGGTGGTCATAATCTAGATGTACCCGGCGCAGATCCACTCTTTAGCCAAGGGGTCATCGAGACATCTCCTCTTGGTATATTGGCGGTTGCGAATGTAAGGATCCACTGGGTCGTGCCTGCGTGATGATTGTTGATAACTCGCCAGCCGGGCTCTGATACTATTTCAGTTTTCAGCATCTCTGAAAACGATCCATCTTTGCTCGCGCCGCTTGGTACGCCAGTCTGGAGTAGAGGAGAATTTCCAGTCTCGGTTGCGTTCAATAAGGCGGGTGATGTACTTTGCGCTTTGAACACTGGTTCCCTCAATGGCATCAGGTAGGTTGCATCTTTGACCCTTTGATCGTTGCAAATAGAATCTGACCCTTCTCAGTTGCTACAACGCTGACAAGGCTAAGGGCTTGACGCCTATTCCAGACGCCACGAGGTACTTGCATTTGAATCAAACGTCGCCGGTCAGCGGTCCGTTTTTAGGAAGCGCTGGCCAGATCATCTTCTCCGAGGACGAACAACTGTTGATCGTCGCTGTCAAAGGCATCAATGCGACAACTCACGCGGGCTATCTTGCGGCCTGGGACGTTTATGAAAACTTCACTCTTTCTCAAAATTTCAACCGGGTCGCTTTACCAGCAGGCGCAAATTTCCCATATTCGGTTACGATAATTCCAGGCGGGAACGCCCTATTGGCAGCTGACCCTGCAATGGGATTCGACGTATTTTTCAATATCTCGGGAAATTCGAACCGCGGCGACCAGCGCAATATTGGAGTCGGATCTTATGCTTATAGTATTCCAAATCAATTGACAACTTGCTGGTCTGCATACAGTCCTATAAGTCAGAATTATTATCTTAGTGATCTTCTCGAAAATCGGATCACGATCATCAGCATAGACACAAATCTAAAATCAACCATTATCAATGTAAGTCGTTTTCAATACTATATCATCTGATCCTACTTAACTTATTCTCAGTATATTTCACTCGGAAATGATTTTGGTCCATTGGACGTGGCGACAGTTGTAGCAGGGGGTCAAGGGTATGTCACTGTATGCATTCAATATCCGTATTTTCGATTCACGGAGAATTTCTCTCTAGGTTTCTTTATGTGCTTTCTACGACACCAAAAGCGGTGGATGTCTTCTCGGTTGATGAGCTTGGGAAAGTGGCGCACATTCAACGGTTCAATTACATTGCATTTGCCAGAAGTGTTGGAATCCAGCTTGGTAAGCGGTCATCGCGATGTTATATGGCAATAATCTTAAGCACTTTATCTTATTAGACCCTAATTACCTGACGGGAATGGGGGCTTTTACCTGGAAGCAATAGCATGGATCGCGTTAATAAAAGCATGACTCTGCGAACAGTTTACGAAGTCAGACTCGAGTAGATATAATGTTCAAGCGTCAATCACCTCTGGCCAACGTCCTTGCATCCGTATCTATGCCAATTCCTGTCGCCCGCCCTTACATGATAATGAATCGATGACCTCTGGGCAAGTCATGTTCAAACGGTCATATCCGGCCCCAATTTTCAGTTGTTCGGGCCTGATAAATGAAGGTTGATTGATTCGAGTTCGGCTGCCATAATGTTACATTGCAAGTCGAGTCTTGCTACACGTATACGGCCGGGGGGAGGAACGAGAAACGGGACTATAAGACTTTCAGACTGCAAGGCAGAAAATTTAAACACAATCTACTTGTCAGCGTGATACGCGCAACTCAAACAACCATATCCCCCAAGCTACGCATGTTGTCTAATTTTCCCCTTTTAGGACGGCAAAAAGCTACTTTGCGGGACGCTTCTGGCTGGAAAAAAGGGCGAAAAATGGTCACGAGGTCATGTGACACCAGCTTTTCCGGAGATCATCCTCTAAAACACCTTATTACAGGTTGCGGGTGATTGACTTATTCATACTTTCTTGAAGGATCGTACCGGAATAAACCGGCCCCAGTTTGACCCTGGACGTGTATCTCAAGGGGTACGTCATGACGGTATATTCCCCGATTAGCTAGACTAATCAGACAAGACGATTCAAATACAAGCAGCTTTGGTAGAACAGGATCACAATATCGAACAACGGCGCTCAATCGTGATGGCTGATCTTGCGTACGCTGAAGCTGCTGTTCTAGAGGCTCAGGCAGCGGTTAGTAATATCAAACGTCAGCACCTGCAGGAAGTGCGGTGTATGGCTAATCCACCAGAGGCCGTCAAACTCGCCATGAGATCTGTGTGCATCCTTCTCGGTCACAGGCTAGATGGTTGGCGCTCCGTTCAGGTTATCATACGCCGGGATGATTTCATACAGCGCATCGTGAATTTCGATGCGGCTACTCAGATGACGAAACAGCTACGCGAGATTATGAAGGACTTTTTAAGTCAGCCTTCATTCAATTTCGAAAATGTTCAGCGTGCTAGCAAAGCCTGTGGTCCGCTTGTCAAGTGGGTCATTGCTCAAGTCCGATTCTCTGAAAACCTTTACCCTCTTCAAGACGCTGATGCAGATGGTAATGTGTATGGCCAACACTATGCTCCCGCTGCTGAGTCGCTGAGTCCACCTGGTATTGGGCGCATGGGCAACTCTGAATCTCCGACCCCCGTAGCAATTAAAGTACACAAGAGCATACAGACGGGAGATATCCATATGAAGGTAAATCAAGTACGAGCGATGCAAAATATAAGCTTAACCTTACTTTTGAAGGTATACGCAGATGCAGAGGTCCAAGCGCAACTAGACCCTCAACTCAGGTCCATCACTTCTCCGCTTTCATCATTGCTCACCATCTTACGAGAGAAAAAGGTATATAAGCAAGCTGAATAGTATATACTTCTCGCTAAACATTTGATAAGCCCGGATCACCTATCGGTTGTGTCGTCAATGTAGCGACAATCGACCTTGCACGCTCACTCTTGACGACGAAGAACTATGTCAACGCTGCCTTGCAACTCGCTGGTGTATCCGACCCTGAGCTTTTGCTCGACTTTATGCTTTATTTGCTATGTCATGGTCATTTGTCATGTTCCGAAGTACCGGATGCGAACCGTCGAGCGAGGCGGTTGATGCTAAAGATGATAACAAAAACGCCTGTCACACCAAGCTCTTTGTTCGTCAAAGGGATTAGCGGCAAGGTTGATTATGATTACATTGGCCGCGGAGGATTTGGGTTCGTTTTCAAGGAAGAGCTCAAGGGAGCTGCAGTCGCGCTGAAACAATTATACAAAACTCGTCATAATGATGCAAGTCGTTCGCTTATCTTGAACGGATACCGATTGCTGATTGCTGTTTTTGATAGGATTTCTGTCGAGAAGCGTTAATGTGGCGATCTCTAAATCACGAGCGCGTCCTACCATTTCTCGGAATCTTTGAAGATGAAGCAGCATCTCGTATGTTCCTTGTGTCACCATACATGAAGAACGGTAATCTTTCTCAGTGGAGAAAGAAGACTGGTCACGGTCATTCGACATCGGAGATTCAAAGACTTGTGCGGATTTTCCCCGACTGCTCATATTCAAAGCTGAATCTTGATAGATTTTAGAAGTAGCAGAAGGTATCCAATACATCCATTCGGAATGCATAGTTCACGGCGACCTCCGCGGCGTACGTCCACCTCAACCTGCCTGGTTAGATGCTAACATAACTATCAGGACAACGTTCTTTTGGACTCTCACTTCCATGCTCAAATCGCCGACTTTGGGTTAACTCGACATTCAGAAGCTACTGTCACGCAATCTGGAGCGCTGCATTACAACTTTGCGGCACCTGAGCTACTCGGAAATTGGGATGAAGAGGAAGATGTCTCAGAGTCAGACGATGATGGGCAATTGACCGCAAGGACGCAAAAATCGGACGTTTATGCCTTTGGTTGCCTTTATTACGAGGTGAGTGCGCCAGTCGTTGTGCGTCCTTTGGTCGAATTAGATGCTGAACGTGTAAATCTATAGGTTCAGTTCGACACTATACCTTTTCAGAGTACGAATGAGATTCAAATCGTGAGGCTTGTATCTCGGGGGAAGCGTCCGCCTCGACTGGATAAGCCGCCCTTGAGTGATAAGACGTGGAAGTTGATCAAGCGATGTTGGGTGAAAGAAGCGGTGAGGCGTCCTGCAATGGAAGATGATGGCTTGGAGATCTGCATAATCGTACGGGGCCCCGATACAGAGATCATGAACCACTTGGATAAATGGATCTTTCGCACTTGAGCAGTGTTTCTTCGACGACTCAGATAGATCGTGTGGTAGAGTTGCGCGGCTTGTCTGCTAAGAATCAACTTATTAAAAATTATACAGGTGACATCCTTCGTTGACTGGTGGTACCAACTGAGCCAGCTTTCATTATCTACCTCCAATCCAACTTTACTCTCTGAGCATTGCCAATGCGTCCCACTAAGCTCTTGCTCCCTATTGCAGTCGCCCTGTCCGCCACCGGCGTCGTCGACGCCGGTCCAATCGCTTATGGCCTTTGCCAAACCGGTATGTATTCAAAGTTTATCTTGAGCACTGCAAATACGAGTTCATGATTTTTCTCCTTTGTAGCATGCAACACACCGTCACTAGTTACGCTGCAGCGGGTTTCACGTTTGGAGTTGCGTTGGTAGCTGTGCCTCCAGCCGCCCTCGCTTGTAACTCTGTACTCAATGCTTGTATGGCTTTATGCATCAGGAAAACGGTCGGGTTTGCTTTGGGTGCTTTGAGAGCTTTGCAAAGCAACCAGAGCGCTCAGAGCAACAAAAGCACCTGAGCTTTGCTCAAGCTGTTTCCACCTATTTAGGGAAGGAACATTTGCCCTCAAAGCTAAATTATAGCTTTGAGAGCCAACAGGTAGCTTTGAAAGCACACTTGAAAGCAGCTTAGGGTTCATTTAGGTCCCCCACATTGCACGTAAAAATCTTCTATTTTTATTTATCCAAATACAGTAATGATTACATGCGTTGAAGAATCACCAATAATTTTTTTAGTGATTTCCGGGCTTGGCTTGGGCTCAAAGCCCTGGCTTTGGCTTGGCTTCCAAGGGCTTGGGCTTCATGAGGCACAAGCCCAAGCCCTGTTACCAGGCCTGGGCCTGGCCGGGCCTGGCTTAGGGCTTAGCCCAGGCTTATGACTTGAGTGTAACACTGCAGGATGTGACACAGAAATGAAGTCTATTGTTTAAGCTTCACAGTCTGAGTCATCTTCTATAACAAGTGAATCCCATGTAAATCCTTCAATCTCATCAATGTCCTCCCAGTCACTTTCCTGCCCAGGAACATAAGGCTCAAAATCCTCCAAGTCCTTCTCAAGCTCCTTGGTAAGAGGCACTTCACGGAATAATAGATCACCTTTATAAACCACCTTCATACACTGTAATGCTTCTACAATATCACCTTTCAACCGATTGCGACGCTTGCTGATGGTGATTCCTGCAGAAGAAAAGGCGCGCTCACTTGACACAGAAGATGCCATGACAGCAAGATAATCTCTTGCAAGTGAGGCCCATGTTGGATAGCGAGGTGCATTGAGCTTTCCCAATACAGGTTTCAGTGAAGATGACTTCCAGAGCTGGGACAACTTACCCCCCACCATGAAACTATGTCTCCATCTTCAGGAATTGCTTCAACAGTGTTCAGATACTGGTTAAATTCAGCCATCCAGGGATCAGCAGTATCAGAGGCCAAAGAGTCTTGGTTGTCCTCTTCATCTGAATCAGTATGTAGATTATCACGAAGCAGTCCTTCAAGACGACTGGGTTTCTTGTGTTTACTAGAAAGGGATGGTAGGACACTGGGACCAGGTGGAATACTCGAGTGGATCTGCTTGTAACGTTCTTCAAACTGGATAATTTGCTCAGAAATTGCACAAAAGTCAGACAATGAGCTTACCTTCTCTTTTAGAACTGAAGTAATGTCACCCTCATCAACTGATGTCCAATACTTCTTAAAATGTGACATCTTCTTCACTGGATGCAAGACTGAAGATACATATATAGTAATACCAGGCTTAAGTAGTTGTTTGAATAACTCAGAGAGAATGACGAACCCATTGTAAATATGTGTGCATCCGATTCAGCTGTTTTCTCATAGTATTCATTAAGCTTTTCAGAAGCAGCAAGGAGCCCATCCTTGAAAGGAGCATACTTCACTTTCCAAGCACGGCTGTCCCATGCATTATATAACGCTTCAATTGCTGGAAGAGCATTGTATAGAGAAGGGGCAATTGCTGATGAGAAGGCTTGTTGTGCTTTGTCCGCATGCTAGAACAGAATGAATATCAAGTTCGGGATCACAAATGAAGTGGCTCACTGCTAAGAGATTGCAGAAATCTGTAACTCTGTCCCACTCAGTGTCATTCAATTTCAATGCATCAATCTTCTTCCGTTTCTCAATATCATCCTCCTTCAACCCAAGTTCATACACGAAGGTGTTGATGGCCTACGTGATGCATGAACTAGTAGACTAGCAAGTGATGAAATTCAATACCCACCTCCTTTCGAATATCGGCCCGATTAAGCATTACATACGTAGAACCCCATCGGACCTTCATATCAATGAGAAGTTGGAGAGGGTCAAGATCCTTGCGCTGCTGAATCTCCTTGAACAGCTCTTTGCGTTGAGAGGATGAACGAGCCTTGAATTAAAAGAAGAGCATCAGTAATGAGGTAAAGAGTTGAAAAATGTCATACCTTTACACAGATGGCACGGACCAATCCTACTTCGTCACGATGTCCAGGTGCTGAGACTCGGACATCAGGAGTATGGTCTTCAGGAGCTTCAGGGTTATAAAACTTCGATTGGCTACGCTTTGAAATGAGCGCTTGCGTGGCAAGGTTGATTATATGTGCGAGACATCTCAATAGCACATGAGTTTTGAAGGAGATGATACGGGATTGTATTACTTACCTTATGTGACGCTTCTTGGTGTTGAATCGATTTCCAGTCTTCTTTTGGTACCATTTCGCAAACTCATAGAGCATCGTTTCATTGTTAGATGCGTTGTCACAAGTAATATGTCCTATCTAAACAATATTTATTAGCAGTAGTAGCTTGAACGATCATAGTAACTTGCTTTATGAACAACTTTAAGTCGGTTACAGACCTTGTAGAGCGCTTGACCAAGTCGGGCACCATTATGAGAAGTATTCATTTGAACAAACCCCAAGAGCGCGTGGCGAGACTTCCAGATCCCCGGTGTTTGTTCTTCGATCCAATGCCCTGTCACAGCAAAGTATGAATCCGCATTTGATGCTTGCCACGAATCGCAGGTGATGCTGATGTCGCCAGAGACGTATTTGGGCTATGATTGCGGTTGGTAAGTAAGAGAACGGGTAGTAGATGTAACAATACATACGTCGTTCAACCGTTCACCAAGAGCCTGCATTTGCTCCTTGAATGTTTTGACAATAACTTCGCGAGTTCTTTTGCCGCCAGGAATATTCACTCCTCGTGTTGCGCGAGCTGCAACATCGATCATTTTCTTGAACGTCCGGTGTTGAAATGCCTGTATCGGCTAGGGAAATTATCTTTATCAGCTTTATGTAAATAGGTGACATTCGATGGACGGCATACCTGGTCGGTTTCAATCAACCATTGAATTGCGACCTCCTCAAACAGCTTGTCGCTGTACGGCTGTGGCCGGTCCTCAGGTTTTTGCTTAGTGAAATGTTCGTCGACTTCCGTCTGGCGGAGAGTTTCTTCCAGTAAGGCGGCACGTCGCGCCTTCGTATCTTCTGGTAACATTGACTTGAATCCAGTCTTTTTGCACCATCGTCGATAGAGCGACTGCGATTGGTTATTAGATTAGATGGGAATGATAAGTGAAAGAAATGTACCGCATGGGCTGATTGCATATGCTGTCGAAGCGTTGTGGTGTCGCTGACCAAGATTTTCGTCTTCTTTGAACATCCGCCGTCACCAGAGCTAAATAGAATTGAGATCAACGAGTCAGAAAGCATAGTAATCAAACCACAAGCTCACTAGCAGGATTCGCAGCGAGAACGTCCAGATTTGTCACCAGGAACGTGCGGCATCGCTTTGAAAAAGTGCTTGATGTCGGCTGTATGATTCTGCTTCTCTTTTGGCTTATCGGTCTCGGAATCATCGATATCCATGACCTGAACATCTGTATGCATTCCATCTTGGTCAAGTCCTTCGTCCGAAACTGAGAGATCATCAGAAATCATACGAACAACGTTCAAATATGATCTGGCTCACCTAGATCTGCCCGTGATCTCTTCCGATTGCTCCTTTTCTGCGTCACCGTTATCTCTCTCGCCACTCCTGATGCCTCATTGCCTCCAGAGGTACCGATTACTCCGTCATCAGGAACAGGGGTGCTGGGGCTTGGTGGGTGGTTTGACGTGGATCTTGATGTTTGGATAGGATCTAAGCTGAGCTCTCGAGATCTTCCGTTATCAGCGTTGGCTGCTGGTGACAGAGGCGCATTGGGAGGTAGCAGAGGAGTGGAGGATGCTTCAGCTGGGTTATTGCGAGCAGCGGCTGCCTCGATAGCTTGGCGTTGCTGAAAAGGAAGGAGACTTGCAAAGTCTCTGTTGACGTCGGCAGAAGCCTTCGTCGTGGGATTCCGTATTCTGCTCGGTCGACTAGATGCCATATTTGTATGACTACCGCACAAAACGGACGATTTACCGTCGTCTGTAACTACTATACAGCACAGATCTAATCATCAAGCCACCCATCAAAAGCCCGGGCTTGAGCTCAGGCCTAGGGCTTTTGAATATCTAAGCCCAAGCCCTGAGCCTTGAAAAGCCCATCTTATGGCTGGGCTCGGGCCGGGCTTATCACGGCGGGCTTGGGCAGGCTTAAGGCTTTAGGCCCGAGCCTGCAAATCACTACCAATAATAGTATATAAGGAAATGCAAATGTGAATGTGATGAGTTGTGATGATGAGAAAAGACAGGCAAGAATGGGCAGTGATGAATGGTCGACGAGAAACGACAGGCGAGAACATGTAGTGATGAGCGCAAATGACCGTGACGAGAAATGACAGGTGAGGGTTGGTAGTGATGAGTGCGAATGATAGCGAGCGATAATGTGGGTATCTTGCAAGAGAATGGTGCCAGTGGGCGATTTGACGACGGAAGAGCAAGCGACAACAATGAAAACTTGGAGGGTAGTGGTAGGTCAGAAATGTCGAAAAATGGTTCAACGTGGCTCACCTAGTGTTTGGCAGGGAGCGACGGGGAGCGGGAGGGTGCAGGTGGATGTGGTGAGGTGCAGCAGGACGTGAATAAGTGATTGAAGCGGTAGAGGGCGAGCAGCGAGGGTGGTGGGTCAGCAACGTCGAAATCAGAAATTACGTGACTTACAGCGGGGTGCGGTAGGGTTCAGGAGGGTGTGGGTGGATGCGGTGGAGTGCAACGGGGCCTGGTTGAATGGCTGAAGGCAAGGGAGGGGGTCAGCAACGTCAAAAAGGTTTTCAGCGTAATATCATAAGCTTACGAGACAAGTTCAGAGAATCCGAGGCTGATAGTCGATTACTTATCTGTGACAACAATATATAACCCCGAGCAGCTCTTTCAGATGATTGAAAAGTACGAGTGGATGGACCCGAGACTCATACCGAAGCTTCTTCGCGATTGAGTACGATGTCCAAGTCAGAATCGGATCCACAGTCATTTTCAAGTGATTGAGTTCTGTGGGGCACTCACTATCCAGCAAACATCTGACAAATCTTCAATGGGTTTGTCCAGAATGTGTACTATTACTTGATCATCTTTTTCAGAGGTTCAAAATACGGGTGAAAACTGGCTAGAATATATCTGCCCATTAATCGTTGACAAGGCGTCTTTTGCATTGAAGAATTTCGAAATGATCAGGTGAATCAACGAAGATCTTGTAATTTTTTGCCCTTTGGGTCATTTTTTAGTGCGTCCCTGCGCAGTATATTTTCCCCAGACCTTCGCGGACCAAGCAAATATACGCAATGCACGTTGAGACCCACAAGAATGATTAGACATCATGAATAGCTTCATGGCACCACACCTGATCCTACTGTATCAATATATAAATCCCTGTTATACTAGCAAAGCTCTGATATATAAACACTGATGCTTACAGGACATATTTATACATAAAACACCTGCAATTAACAGGTGCTCAGGGCTAGCGCTCATTCCTTATTTGAGCAGGGTGCGCGCGCGGCGCGACCCGATTAGGTAGACATTTAAATATAGTTGATATGATTGTTTCGGAGATCTCCTGATTCCGAGGCCGAATGTAATGAGGCTCGGTTTTATAATACCCGAGGCCTGCGAGATTTTGTAACGCGACTTTAAGACGCCGGCATTTGCCGATGTATAAATATGTACAAACAGAACGCCATTGGGCGCGCATAACGACAGCGATGGGAGCTCTCGCAATCGAGAAATTATGGCTGCTACGATGATGATGTAACGGACGGCTTCACTCATTGAAACTGCTGCTCACCCCCAGGCTCTTTTCGCAATACAGGGGATTTGCAACCCCAAAAATGGCCTCGGACTTGCCGCTTGGCGGCCCATACCCTCCAAGTCTCCCTTCGAGAAAATAGGTTCCGGGACATCTTGGTGACTTCATCAAATGTTGACGGCAGCTGTTTTACACCCTCGCGCATGTGGTGGCATCGAAAATGAGGCACGAGATTTAGGGATAGCGATGTTTTGGCGTGATTATGTAATGTTCGCATTTTCCGAAAATACATGCAAAAAGAAGCAAGTTTCTTGCATGCTTTGATGACAATTCCCCTGCAAGTGTACCGAGGATGTACGGGTCCTTTTTATATGCTGTTCAAGGATGGCAAGGACCGAGCGTCATCCAAAAATGGAAAGGGCGCGCTATGCCAAATGCGGTCGACACCTGTCACTCCCAAAACCTGCTACTAATTAGCCTGGACGTTAAGTCTACGGTCCCGGCTAATAAAAGGCATTTACCAGGCCTTTCCGCCTCCTGCTATAAAAGCCCACAAGCCCAGCAATAAAAACAGGAGTCCTGGGATATGCCCAGGCATACTATTATTATAATGACCTAGTTAGCCTTATTTGATCGGCCGTGCTATAAAATAGATACTAATTAGCGCGGGCTCCATGAACCTGGCTATAAATCTGTTATAAACTTTGGACTTGTGACACGTCTGCCCATCAAAGCCGATTTCTACCGGTTTCCCGCGCCTCCCCGGCTGCCCCCGCACGCTGCGGCGCGTCGTACACGTCGTTTGCATGGCCGCAATAGTATAAAGTGCATGTTATCAATGTCAGTGTAAGGTATTGAATGATATGAAACTAGTAATTAGTTAGAGAAACGAATAGTAAGGCAATTCTATGGTAATATCATTCGCTGTCGACATTGTCGTTGTCCTCGCCATCTTCATAGTTCTCTTCGTCGCCCGAGCCATACGGAGATCCATCATTGTCATTGACGTATTGGCGGCTTTTGAAGGAGGGCGGGATTTGCGCGGCAGCTCGGCGCCTGGGACGTGGCGTACGGCTTTCAGCTGGAGGCTCTTCCGCCTCCTCCTCCTGCTCGTCGTTGTCGTTTGGGGCTAGCCTATGCCTTTTTCCTGACTTTTGGTGGGTTCCACCTTTGTCTGATCGCTTCTTCCGCTTCACGCCAACCACCTGCCCAGTCCTACGTCTTTCCTCTAACATCTCTTCATGCTCCCTCTGCTGGAGCTCTGTCAATTTCATCCACTTGCATTCGCCATCTTGAAGAGCTCTGCGAAGTGCGCGCACGCTTGACACGTCACCTATGTTTGACGGATTTCCAAATGGGACGTTTGTTGGCCAACCGACTAACTTGACGTGGTACACAGCAACGATCGATGTTTCATAGTTGAGATAATTCATCTTGATAGTTGGCCTACCCGTGGCGGCACCTGTTGCAGATTAGTATGGCTGAATCGCTTTTAAGGGCTAAGACTTACTTAAACCCTTGATTATCAATGCTGTACACTCTGCTCGTACTGCCTTGAGAGAATCGGGAGGCGGAGGACCTTTCCTTGTATGAGATACAAAAAAAGCAATTGATCTTGCACTTACGACGGTTTTGAGTAACTGACCAGTGTTCAAACTTTGCCGAAAAGTCTTCAACTGACATCTTCATAACAGCCGGAAAGAACGCCAATGCATCACCGGAACCAAGCCAACCCGGTGCAGATACGTCTGTGAGATGGCCTTTGCTGATGAATGCGAACGCGCGGACTCCTGTTCTTCCGCAGAGCTTGTCCATCTGCGGGTAGACCATCAGGCATTAGTTTGATAGCTCGAGTCAAAGAATCGATACTGCACCTCACTGCCAATTTGATCCATCGTCGACTTCATGTCAAGGCTTGCAGACAGATTTGACGTCCGCAGACCATGCTCGTTTACCTTTCGGTGCTCCTCCAACGCATCGAGTAATTCCCGTTTCTTCTCTTCCGATAAATTTTGAAGTTCCGGGTCTGTTTTGGCCATCTTCTGAATTTCATTCAGCGGCACGCGCTCCCCCAGCGCTCGGCCTTGGTGGTCGGTAAGCTGTAGGAAAATGCAAGAAAGGCAGGCATACCTGCATTGATCTCTACGTTCTTATGGTGAATGATGGCATTGTGCAGAGAGACGTTACGCGTAGACTTGTAACACGTTTGGTTAGTCACGATCTTCTTGATGTAGTCAGGTTTCCTTCCGTGTTTTGCTGCGAGATCTTCAATATCCGTCTGGTGACGAGCAAGCATTTCTTTGATGTCCTTCTCCATCGCGTCTTTATCTGCATGAAGACTCGCCCTATGTGCCTTCATTGTACCTTTCTCTGCGTCTGTGAATTGTCGGCGTTGCTTTATGCGACCTAAAGGGAGATGGGGATTGTTGCTTGACCACGTGGTCCCGCGCTCCCGATCACCTGATCCAACCTGAGCGGAGTCGCGCCACTCGCGCGCCACATTCGGTGCACCTGAGGGGCTCACTGTGTCTTCGTCTCCGTCCTCGCCTTGTGGTTCGAAGCCTGCGTCCTTCTCAATTTGTGATGTTGGAACCGAGTCAGCCTGCCAAGGTGAAGGTGGGGCAAAATCACTGTTAGCGTCTTGAAGACCGTAGTACCCCATAGTGTGCCCATATTGTGCAGTGTACGGTGTTACAACACGGTACGGACTCCCGCATTATGCTTACATGATACGTCGGACATGTTCATTTCTTTATGCATACCTTACTCGTCGCTCCCCTTATGCTCGATTCATACGGACTAACTCGTTTTCTTTACTATACCATCCCCTTGTTCCACATATGACGCCGTCCTTATACTTACTTTCGTACTTACCGTTATTCACTAATTAGTACGTCTCATTGTACTTGCTAGTATAAGTACCGCATGTATTCTAGAGTCGAACCCTAAGTTCGACTTAGCTGTTTATTGTCGTCTGGCAATATAACCTTACTCTTAACTCATCTACCACAATCGTCCTCAGATTCTAAGTCAACGTCTTGACTTAGTATTGAACTTATAATCTTAACGTTTGACTTAAGACTTGTAATCGTGACTAGAGTTGCCGTTGCAACTTAGGTTGAGATTAACGAGTTCGTAACAATTAAGTCGAACTTATCAATAAGCCTGAACATCGATTCATTGGCATTTGATAACACACACTTCAACGAACTTCCGGAAAGCCAGCCCGTAGGTTACTGGCCACGTTGTCAAAACGGATTGGAGAGCTCCACCAAATAGAGCTACACGAGATCGTAAAGGGAACTACGTTCTTGACGGATACTACGTCAGACTAAACGGTGCAAAACGAATCTGGGAAGATACAGGAGGAAATCCAGTTAAAGAACAAGAATTCTGGATACCACAAAAAGAAACTAGACCTCCGAACGAATCATATTATTACTTCGCAGATCTATATCTTCAGGAACAGCACATTAGATTCGATCACCTTACAGAACGTTGGATAGCATCCGAAACACAAGAATTCGTCCCTAACGAATACTTCAACACCCCTGTTTGGATACAAGGGACAGTTGACGCTCTACCAGAGAACTTAAGACCGAGACATCTCCTCTCCACACCGACAACTACAAAAGGCAAAAAGAAAGCAAAATTTGGCCTAAACGATAGTGAATCCGAGAAAGAGGGAGATACAGATCAAAAGCCCGATCTATCCCTTGATTTTCTCAGTGACCTTTCAGTTGGAACGACACCAACACCTGCCCAACCACCGACCAATCCCGAACCAGGTCCTTCGAATCCTAAAGAAGAAAAGGACGAAGAAAACCCATTTGACTCTGACAGAATCGAAGTAGACGAACCTAAACCTGACCCAACCCCACCACGCCGAGATCCATCACCCCCACCAAGAATGTCTGGAGGAACCACAGACCCTGCACCCAACCCACGAATCCCTAGTCTCATCGGAGATCTCCCTGAATTCAAAGGAAAGCGAAAGGATGCCAACACGTTCATAGAAGATATTGAAATCTTCTTTGATATGAACCCTGAACGGATGAACACAGACCGTTTAAAAATCCTTGCTGCCCTGAATAAAATCTCAGACGGAGCTAGACAATGGAAAAAGAATAAATTAGCGGAATTACGAAAATCACGCGCTACCGTTGAAGGAGGCGTTGCGAGACCCGCTTTATTCGATGATTGGGATGCATTTAAACTGTCATTCTTGACAGATTGGGGAGAAGTTGATCCGAGTGGAAACGCATACACAAAGATTCTCAATCTACAGAACAGATCGTCTATGAAAGGAAAGAAACAAATGACCCTACCTAACTATGTAAATCAGTTCAAGGAACAAATTACGAAAGCCGGAATCGAAGGAGAAGCAGCATTCCACATGTTCGGAAAAGGACTTACAGCACCAGAGTTTGAAAAAGCAATGCTCATGAACCCAAAAACGTTACAAGATTGGTACGACATTGCTATCAAACTCGACAACATCCGAACCCGATCATACGCTTATTCCCCTCGATCTGGAAATGGTCACTCATCATCCTCTCATAACGACGAATCATGGGCTATGCAGATTGATCACAAATATCTAGAAATAGACGAAGATCCAGAACTAGAAATTGTGATCAGATCTATGTCCAAAGAAGAAAGAGAACGCTATATCAAAGAAGGTTTATGTTTTATCTGCGGAATTAAAGGACACATGTCAGGGCAATGCCCGAAGAAGAAAAGAAACAAAGGGAAAGGCCGGTTTAAAGGAGGAAAGAAAAGAGGATTCACGCCCAGACGTCACATTCGAGCCACATCAGAAAATGGTGGCGGAAACTGGGAAGAAGAAGAAGTCCGAGAGTCTAAACCAAATTACACCAAGAACATCCGAGCGCTGATGAAAGGGATGTCAACCGACGAAAAGAACGATCTATTACTATCTCTTGCTGATGAAAACGAGGATTTTTAACAGTAGGACTCATGACAGTGGATGAAGTCCTGGAACCATCAGATTCAACTCTCGATATATCCCATGTAACAGTACAATCTATTTCAAAACAAAGATTATCCGTTCCTATCAAAGTTGAAACTGAAAACAACACTGAAAACCTCGTTGCCCTTATCGACTGCGGAGCCGAAGGAATATTTATCGACAAAAGGATAGCATACAAATGGAGAAAACGAAAAACTCCACGACCAATTAGAGTTTATAACGTCGATGGCACCATAAACAAAGAAGGAGAAATTGATGAACAATGTCTAATCACCTTCGAAATGAACGGAAAACGCATGACCGAATGGTTTTACGTATCAGCAATAGGAAAACAAACGATTATACTGGGGCTTCCTTGGCTAGAGAAGCACAACCCAGACGTAAATTGGAAAGAAAAGACTCTAGAGTTCCGAGACTCTGAACAGGACAAAATCAAGGCATCACTTCGGAGCATCTGTCAACAGATCGACAGAATAGCTATGCCAGAATGGGAAGAAGAACTAATCATCGGATATTTGATGTCACACAAAGGATCGCAGATGACAGATCATGGATGGAACACACGTACATTTGAGGATATAGGAAGCTGGTCAGAAGACGAATACGATCAAGTAACTATCGCACGATATACGCCAGCTCAACAAATGGAACACAAATACCATCAAACAGAGGAGGTTTACACGCTCCCTCCTGAATACTCGGCATGGAAAGACGTATTCGAGAAAAAAGCAAGTGAACGATTCCCAGAAAGCCGATCCTGGGATCACCAGATAGAACTTCGCGATGATTTCATACCAAAAAGAGGAAAAATCTATCCCTTATCTCCGAAACAGCAGAACACACTGGATGAATGGATTAAAGAACACGTTGAAAAAGGCTACATCAGACCGTCGAAATCACCACAGGCATCACCTTTCTTCTTTGTAGAAAAGAAAGAAGCACAAAAATTACGACCCTGCCAAGATTATCGATATTTGAACGAATACACTAAACCAAACGCATATCCACTACCTCTTATCTCCGATCTTATGATCAAACTCAAAGATTCGGAATACTTCACGAAATTGGATATCCGTTGGGGATATAATAACGTTCAAATCAAGGAATCTGACAGATGGAAAGCCGCCTTTATCACCAATCGAGGTTTATTTGAACCTAACGTCATGTTCTTTGGATTACGAAATTCACCAGCAACGTTTCAAGCTATGATGGACGATTATTTCAGGGATTTTACAGAAAAAGGATGGCTCGTCATCTATATGGATGACATGCTAATACACGCGCGCACTGAAAAAGAACTCGAGATTCGAACAAAACAAGTACTTGAACGATTACAGAAACACGATCTTTACCTCAAGCTTGAAAAGTGTAAATTCGCTGCCAAAGAAGTTGATTTTCTAGGCACCGTCATATCCAAAAATACAATAAAAATGGACCCGATCAAACTTGCCGGAATCAGGGACTGGCCAACCCCTTCTACCGTTAAACAAGTTAGATCCTTTTTAGGATTCGGAAATTACTATCGAAGGTTTATTTTCGGATTCGCCCACCTTGCACGACCCTTGCATGACCTAACAAAGAAAAACAAACTATGGACATGGACCGCAGAATGCCAAGTCGCATTTGATCTATTAAAAGAACGCTTCACATCCGCACCCGTCCTAATGATGCCCGATGTTAACAAACCCTTTATTCTACAAACAGATGCATCAGACCGCGCTATCGGAGCAGTTCTCATGCAGAAAGATGACAATGGCGACTTACACCCATGCGGATACCTATCCCACGCTTTAACACCGACAGAAACACGATGGCAAATCTACGACCGAGAGTTATTCGCCATCTACTACGCTCTTTACAACGAATGGAGATACCTGCTTGAAGGAGCAGAACACCCTGTCATTATTCATTGCGACCACAAGAATTTACTCTATTATCGAGAACCACAACGTCTTACAAACCGCCAAGCACGATGGTGGAACGACTTATCTCGATTTAATATTAAATTAACCCACGTTCCCGGAGCAAAACTAATAATAGCGGATGCCTTATCCCGCCGACCCGACCATATGACAAAAGACGAACCAGAAGAGTTAATAACAATGCTCCCAAAAGAACTCTTTGTTCGCACAATCGCCGAAGATCTCCGTGACAGAGCAATAGAAATAACTGTCAAAGATGAATTCGCTCAATCAATCAAGAAATGTCTAAAAGAAAAAGGAACACCGCCTTTACGCACAGCCCTTTCTGATTGGACCCTTGACGACGAACTGATCCTGTACAAAGGGAAATCTTTTATCCCTCCTGACGCCGATCTTCGCCGAGATATTATTAAGGAGTTTCATGAATCACCAACAAGCGGACACCCCGGTTTCTTCAAAACCCTCGCCTTATTAAAGGAATATTACTGGTGGCCATTGATGTCTAAAATGGTTAAACAGTTTATTGACGGATGCACGGCATGTCAACAAATGAAATCAAACACACACCCTACTGCCGCACCTTTGATGCCAATCAAGTCTCACGCACACCGACCCTTCCAACAAATAACTATGGACTTCATAACTGACTTACCCACAAGTGACGGTTTTGATTCTATCTTTATCGTGGTCGATCAAGGACTTACAAAGGGAGTAATTCTCATGCCTTGTAACAAAACTATCACCGCCGACGAAACCGCCGACCTCTACATTCGGAATGTATTCAAAAATTTCGGTTTACCCGACGTTATGATCTCCGATCGAGGACCACAGTTCGCATCACATGTCTTTAACGGCATAACGGACTCATTAAAGATCAAACACAAAATGAGTACCGCCTTCCATCCACAGACTGATGGACAAACAGAGCGATATAACGCCGAATTAGAAGCTTATCTCCGAATATTCTGTGCCTATGAACCAGATACTTGGAACAAGATGATACCAATAGCACAATTCGCGCATAATTCACGCACTCATGAAGCGTTGAAACAATCGCCCTTTCAATTGATGTATGGAACATCTCCGGTTGCACTTCCCCTTGTCTCAAATAAGACAAATACACCAACCGCTGACAACCGCATCAACTCCTTGTTCCGCGCACGAGAAGAAGCACTCGCCGCACATGATCTAGCACGAGCTAAGATGATGGAGAGAACAACGAGAAAGACCAAACCGTTCAAAGTCAATGACAAAGTATGGTTAGAGTCTAGGAACCTGAAGATTCCTTATCAGAGCAGAAAGCTCGCACCTAAACGAGAAGGACCCTTTTCCATCAAAGAAGTCTTAGGACCAGTGACATATCGTCTCACACTGCCAAGACAATGGAAAATTCATAACGTATTCCACGCCGCCTTACTAACGCCGTTCAAAGAGACTTCCTTTCATGGAACAACGGAAACAAGGCCCCCTCCCGATCTGATCGAAGGAGAACAGGAATACGAGGTAGAAGCACTGCTTGCACATCGCAAGTTCAGAGGGAAATTACAGTTCCTTGTAAAGTGGAAAGGCTATGACACCAGCGAAAACACATGGGAACCAGAAAATAACTTGACGCATATGGAAGACCTCCTTCTAGAATATAAAAGACGAAGGAAACTCTGAGATGTCATTCACATACCAAGTTACTATGCAGAATGGAAACGACACCACCGACGCCGTTCAGCACTTCCCCTGGTCCGAATTTTATGCTGGAGAGACCATCGACACCCGATTCACCACTTCCACTGAACCCCACCGACCCCGACTCGTTCTTCATACCACCGACACCGACGAAGAAGACGCTGACCCGAACGACTTCGTTGATGTTCCCCACGGATCTCCCAATCAAACCTCGTCTCAGACGATCCCGATCACTCCCACCGAAGCCCAGGAAACCCACCACAGAACATCAGAAACTCTGGCTGTACCTGGACGAATTACGGAAGATCGCAATAGCCGACCGATCCCACCTAGAAACGCTGAAGACATTAGCGTTACCCTACATAGAGAGACGGTACTTGCCGGTTACGCTTCGACTCAGTCTCATAATGAACCTATTCGAGGCAGCGACCAGAGTCACGGTACAGATGGGACTAACCGCGATATGGCTGGCTCCATCATACGAACCACCCCCGATCTCTATCTCAGTTATCACGGAATTACTACTTACACCAAGGTTAGAGACCGCGTCACTCTGATCTGTAACACCGCTAGATTACAGGTCGATATCTTTGACCAAGAAAGGATAGCTCGAGTCTGGCGACTTCTTATGGATTTCCGGACCGCCACTACCCTTGCCGGTCAAGCCCGAGATCAGTACAACTATCATTGTGCCGATTTAATCGAAACGTTTGTTAACGTTACGTCACTCTACTGGGAAGACATTCATCCGAAAGGAGGAAATCTAGATCAACTGGCGATAGATCTATTACGACGACTTCTCACAGCTGACATCGAGCGCTATATCATCCTCGCTATAGAAAGCATCGACGATCAAAGGTTTGGACTAAAGATACAGCCTCACGATCAGAATAACCGCATCGCTGTCAACCATTGGTTTCGCGCTACCGAAGCTACACCCGACCGACACCGAGCAACTAGATGCATTATGGAGACAGATCGTAAATCAAGAGAAATCTGGTGCCTCACCGGAAAGATCCGAGATCTCTTGTCCAGTATCCAAGGAGACACGGAATGGACCACAGCCGAATTCGCAGATGGAGTTCCCCTGCATCAACTCACTAGCGATCACATTGCGCAGATCAATAATGCGATCAGCGATCTCGATCTTCATCGCCGAATCCGTACAACAGGCGATCTCATTGAGGAAGAACCGAAACGAGATAAGAAGGCTCCTCCTCCTCCTCGATCCGCATCACCCCCAACCACCACCGTTATTCGCCACGGAGTCTGGAATATTCCTGTCCCCACTACTCGACGACACGACTCTCCGCCTGCTCGACGACCTCAGACCCGCAGTATGACGAATGCCGCCAATAACCGCCCCCACCGCTATAACCGCTGCATCCACTGTCGAGGTAAACATGCCTCTGAGGATCACCATCTCGCTACTGCAATTCCTCCTATGCCTGCTCTACCTCCACGCGCTCCCACGCGCCAACGCAATCCGACGCCCGGTCCTTCCACTAAGAAGAAAGGACGTTCTCGAGTTACCACCGATGCCGCCAATACCTCCACTTCCACTAGCCGCCGCCCTCATCAGCCGAAGAAGAAGGGAAAGAAGAAGGAGCACCACGCGTCGCAATGTCAGGCATGCGTCAATGGACGACAATGCGATGGAGCTGACGACGATGCTTGCTACGACTACGGCACTTACGGCTACGACTACGGAGACGACGCGACCCACAACATGAACACTTAGACGGTTTGTTGTTGCGGTCAACAACGTAGGGGAGAGCTAGTGTTACAACACGGTACGGACTCCCGCATTATGCTTACATGATACGTCGGACATGTTCATTTCTTTATGCATACCTTACTCGTCGCTCCCCTTATGCTCGATTCATACGGACTAACTCGTTTTCTTTACTATACCATCCCCTTGTTCCACATATGACGCCGTCCTTATACTTACTTTCGTACTTACCGTTATTCACTAATTAGTACGTCTCATTGTACTTGCTAGTATAAGTACCGCATGTATTCTAGAGTCGAACCCTAAGTTCGACTTAGCTGTTTATTGTCGTCTGGCAATATAACCTTACTCTTAACTCATCTACCACAATCGTCCTCAGATTCTAAGTCAACGTCTTGACTTAGTATTGAACTTATAATCTTAACGTTTGACTTAAGACTTGTAATCGTGACTAGAGTTGCCGTTGCAACTTAGGTTGAGATTAACGAGTTCGTAACATACGGGACTTCAGTATCCGGGGAAAATGTCAATTCCGGATGAGAAAAATTAGCTGTTGGTTGCTTACTGAGAGAATTCTGTTGCTGTCCCTGTGTGCCCGTGAATGTTTCTGTGAAAGAATTGAGATGGAAAACGTAAGAGGGAAGGATTCCGAAGTTCCAAGCAAGGTAAAAGAATGACTTACGAGCTGAATAAGCGAGCGATTGAATAAATTCTTCGTCAACTGTGTTGTTGTTGAGGTAATCCAATAGACTTTCACCAGGACCGAGAAATGAAAGACTGCCATCTAGTTGCACCCCAGGTTGATTGGCTCCGCATGACTGATCCATGAGGCCTTGAGGGAATGGTCTGACAGTCTATGTTTGAAAGGGAAAAAAAAGGGTCATTTATTACCTTATTACACAAATCGCCGATTGCCTTAACTCACCCCAGAGTTCCCATAAGACTGACAAGACTCCGACGCATGTCCCTGCACTTCCTCCGTCTTCTCCCCCTCCATCTTCTCTCCCTCTTATCCAAATCCCATAATGGTGTCAAAAGGTCAGTATAATAATTCTGCAACCAACTCTGAAGAATGACGGAAAGCTCAAGGGAAAGGAAAGAAACCGGAATCGGATGATAGTGACTCTGACAAGTACTATGGCTCGGACGATCTGTCCGATGCCTTATTATGCTCCATCAACCTCAGTGACGGCGCCTGTCGTGGTTGTCAAGTCCAGCAGTCCAGCAGCTCGACCACGCTGGCAGAGACGATGCAACAAACTCGGCCACTGGAAATGAATACCCCACCCCAAGCTAGAATGTTCGTGACCAGTACGCCCAAGCGCTCACCCATCGAGTTCACTAGTCGTGCAACTCCTCAATTGAGGGCCAGCACGTCTGCAGCCGGCAATCAGGTTCCTGCAATGACACCCCACGGCATGGGCTCATTTACTAATTCGCCCAGAGTGTCATCGTCTTCAATGTGGACGCCATCTTCATCTTCGTCGGTATTGACGGTTCAAACCTATTCCTTTGCCGGTTCATCCGGGACACCGTCTTCCAGTTCTGGGATGCTGCCTTCATCTTCAGCATCAGCCACCAGTGGGCAGCGCTTGCCTAGTATACCAGTCGTCAATCCAAGGAAGTGGTTTGTCGTGTTATATGGCCGCCAAATGGGCATTTTCCATAACTGGTAAGTATGAGCTCACTTTCTCACTACCAGCGCTGATAAGATGTCGATGTCAAGGCTGACAACCGAGAGGCATATATCCGGGTTTTCCCATGCCAATTTTCAGAAGGTTGCCGGTAGCCACAGCGATGCCGTCACCTGTTAAGCCAGCAAAATCCGGCATCTTAGCCATGGTGACTCATTGAGTCACCCTTGCCAGTTAGCCAGCCTGTTGGGCTTGTAGCACACTTTCAATAATTATTGAAATTATATAGAGCGATTTTGCACCAAGTCCACTTTCCCATACATAAAAATGAGGCATTACCATTTCTAGAAAGTGGTGGAGATGTTTGTACATGTTTGTGCATGTTTTGGCCTCAAACAAAGGAAATTTTCCTTATTTTGCAAGATGATGAATAAGGCAAAAAAAGGTATGTCAGGGTCAAATTTCCTAAAAAGGAAACGATGACGTAATTTCAGGGTCAATCAATTGTGTAGCCTTGGTCAGTGGCTTTCTAAATGTGGTTGTATGACACTGTTTGGTGCTGATTTCATTGAGATATTCACCAATTGATTTTCAGGGTCAAATTTCTAAAAAAGGAAATTGATAATGTGGTGTGTGCTTTAGGATCCATTGGCAGATTTCCTAAAATGGAAATAGCGCACTTCGGACTTGCCATTTTGGGAAATATCTGCTCACTGTTGATGATGATGAGCAGCAAGAAATGGCAGTATCTCCCTTGATACTGAATATTTTTGTGGCGCGTTTTTTGGAATGTATTCCTTGTATATATATGCATGTATTCACTATGTTAGAATGTGAGAAACGCTAGTGGTTTATGTCAGAATGCAGCATGTCTTGCTCACTGTTGACAACAGTGAGGAGCAAGAAATGACAATATCTCCACCAATACTGGTTGGTTGTGTGGCGCTTTTTTGGGATGTCCCCATTAGGCATATAGGAAGGTAGTTGGCATGTGAGAATGCAAATAGTATGCACCAATCATGCCAAAATAAAATTGGTGTGCTCACTGTCTGCCATGATGAGCAGCCATATCTCCACCAAAACAAGATCTTTCTGTGGCGCTTTTTTGGATTCTGATTCCTCACCATAACAGAGTGTCATTCAGGGTATCTGGAAGCAGATTACCCTGCTGATTAATGTGTAGTTTTCAGTTTCATGATAAAAGACTGAACATGATACAGAAAGAGTGGCTGACAAGTTGACATGTCAGGATAAATGGGAGATTCCACTTGATCTTGCCTAGGGATCCTCTGTTGTGACCCTCCCAATGTTTATCTTTGTTATGTGTGATCCCAAATCAAAAAAAGCGCCACAGAAAGATCTTGTTTTGGTGGAGATATGGCTGCTCATCATGGCAGACAGTGAGCACACCAATTTCATTTGTGGCATGATTGGTACATACTATTTGTATTCTGACATGCCAAACACCTTCCTATATCCCTAATGGGGACATACCAAAAAAAGCGCCACAGAAATAACCAGTATTGATGGAGATATTGTCATTTGTTGCTCCTCACTGTTGACAACAGTGAGCAAGACATGTTGCATTCTGACAGAAACCACTCGCATTTTTTACATTCTAACATAGTGGATAGGTGCATATACATATAAGGAATATGTTCCAAAAAAAGCGCCACAAAAATATCCAGTATTAAGTGAGATATTGCAATTCCTTGTTGCTCATCACCAGCAACAGTGAGCAGATATTTCCCAAAATGGCAAGTCTGAAGGGCGCTATTTCCATTTTTGGAAACCCACCACTGGATCCTAAAGCACACATTACAAATGTATGTACCAATCATGCCACAAATGAAATTGGTGTGCTCACTGTCTGCCATGATGAGCAGCCATATCTCCACCAAAACAAGATCTTTCTGTGGCGCTTTTTTTGATTTGGGATCACACATAACAAAGATAAACATTGGGAGGGTCACAACAGAGGATCCCTAGGCAAGATCAAGTGGAATCTCCCATTTATCCTGACATGTCAACTTGTCAGCCACTCTTTCTGTATCATGTTCAGTCTTTTATCATGAAACTGAAAACTACACATTAATCAGCAGGGTAATCTGCTTCCAGATACCCTGAATGACACTCTGTTATGGTGAGGAATCAGAATCCAAAAAAGCGCCACAGAAAGATCTTGTTTTGGTGGAGATATGGCTGCTCATCATGGCAGACAGTGAGCACACCAATTTTATTTTGGCATGATTGGTGCATACTATTTGCATTCTCACATGCCAACTACCTTCCTATATGCCTAATGGGGACATCCCAAAAAAGCGCCACACAACCAACCAGTATTGGTGGAGATATTGTCATTTCTTGCTCCTCACTGTTGTCAACAGTGAGCAAGACATGCTGCATTCTGACATAAACCACTAGCGTTTCTCACATTCTAACATAGTGAATACATGCATATATATACAAGGAATACATTCCAAAAAACGCGCCACAAAAATATTCAGTATCAAGGGAGATACTGCCATTTCTTGCTGCTCATCATCATCAACAGTGAGCAGATATTTCCCAAAATGGCAAGTCCGAAGTGCGCTATTTCCATTTTAGGAAATCTGCCAATGGATCCTAAAGCACACACCACATTATCAATTTCCTTTTTTAGAAATTTGACCCTGAAAATCAATTGGTGAATATCTCAATGAAATCAGCACCAAACAGTGTCATACAACCACATTTAGAAAGCCACTGACCAAGGCTACACAATTGATTGACCCTGAAATTACGTCATCGTTTCCTTTTTAGGAAATTTGACCCTGACATACCTTTTTTTGCCTTATTCATCATCTTGCAAAATAAGGAAAATTTCCTTTGTTTGAGGCCAAAACATGCACAAACATGTACAAACATCTCCACCACTTTCCAGAAATGGTAATGCCTCATTTTTATGTATGGGAAAGTGGACTTGGTGCAAAATCGCTCTATATAATTTCAATAATTATTGAAAGTGTGCTACAAGCCCAACAGGCTGGCTAACTGGCAAGGGTGACTCAATGAGTCACCATGGCTAAGATGCTGGATTTTGCCGGCTTAACAGGTGGATGCCGTTACAGTATGGAAAGATAGCGTCAAGAAGGGCCTCGTCGGATCGCCGGTAGAAGACAATGGACGAAGAGCCTCTGAGATCCACTGGGTTGTGACAGTAGGCGTGAATGCCGGAGTCTTCAATAGCAGGTATGTCTGAGTCGTTACTTCACTTGCCTGTCTTGAATTGCATGTTCAAAGGAGCAAGGCAATCACGGCGATTGGTGGGCGTAATAAAGCGTTTGCGTACCTGACCGCATTTTACGACGTCAATGCAGCAAATGCATATTTTGTTGAGGAATATATGGAGGGGCGCATTACTATACTTGCATAGGTAGTTAAGTTTGCTTGAATACGTACTTGGTTAAATGTGCATTAACTTGAGTGTACGTGGTGTGATTATTAATGACAGTGTGAAGTATGAAATATAAGCGGTGCGGTGTGCCAGACTGAAGGGATGGATCGAAAATGGGCATCAAACAGATTCAGACTTGAACTTGGAGGACGCACGACAATAGGATTGGCACTATCAAGATTGGGTCAAGGAGGGCTAAGAAGATCACATATCAGTCATGTCAGTGATGGTATGTACCGGCTGCACGCCATCAGATATCATGGGGTCAACTTTATATGGGATTATCATCGCCTTGAGATGTTTCACTGGTCCCAAATTGACTCATAGCGGGAATCGGGATACCACGTTGCCCAATCTAAAGGAGTAATGTGAGAAGCGGAACATGATAAGACTCCCTATATCGGAGGGAACTTCAAGTTGACATGCCAGTGAGCGTTCAAGTTCGTCCAAACTTTCCTCAGGCTACCAGATCGATATCAATAAAAAATCAATAAATCTGAGTCGCATTTGCTACTAGTATACAACTCATAAGTAAAGCCTGTAAAGGTGTGCCCTGATACACATGTTGCAGGTGAAATATCCCAATCCATCTATCTCCTTGTTCTCCAAAATGTTGCGTGCATCAATCTCTGTTTATCTCTCTCACTCTCTCGCTATCGCTAGATTTGTCACGTGCTTGATGCGTCTTCTCACACAACTTCTATGGGGTTAACACGCAGGTCGGGAACGAGCCGCAAGTGCCGCATCTTCACCAGTGATGCTCAAAGAGCCGCTAAGGAAGCTGCAGAACGGCTGAAGCAGCAAGCTCAAATCAATCCTCGTCATGCACTCTCCCAGAAGGCAATGCGTGCTATCAACAAGGAAGTACAGCGGATTCAACACACCTCAGGTGAAATTTTCGCTTCCACTAGCTAAATATCGTTAACTGAATTGATTAGGTACAGAAACCCAAACCACCGATAATTATGATCATGTGGAAGATAGCGCCCAAAATTTTATGGACATTGATTCCTTCCTTGATGGAACGACCAGAATTGGGGTCAGCAATGCTGGTGGTGAGCTTTTAGAGTTGGTGAAGGAACTCGGCAATAAGCGCAAAAAAAAGTAATTCTATTCAAGTTGATGTCAACTTATCAACTCATGACCCTTCAGAGCAGACCATCGGACGCGTATGGATAGGACGGAACGTTGGCATAAAGGTTTCAATGATCAAATGGAAGGAATAGTCGACGCGTTCATGCAGTGGAGTTCCGAAGTAGGAAAGCGTGGATTACATGCTGAAGTTCCCGAACCCAACGAAGAACATGTACAAGGCTTTCGGCGCGTGGTCGTTGTAGATGCATATCGTAGGTTTTTTCTCTCCCTTTTTGAGCAACATGTATTTATTGTCAAAGGAACGTATACAATCTTCGCTCGCATGGAGAAGGGGGATCCGAACATTCCTGCCGCGTTGGTTCGCCAAGGCATTATCCCATCTTCTCCTTATCGCCCTACGTTTGCTATAGCCACTCGACTCCTTCAAATGTACCACAGACTTCATGTGCGGTGTCCTCATCTTGCAATACAGCCGTTTATCTGCAGTCTTTGTGATTTACACGGGGTACGTAAACAGGTTTTCAAATGTCTAATATACTCATATTCACCATCATTAGATTCCCTTTGCTTCTCACCGTAGCCAACAATTTAGCAACTGTTACGACCTTTATTTGAATATTCAGCGTGGTGTTCGGCAACGAGTGGATGCCGTCTTACAACGTGGGCCAGACTGGCGTGTGAAGAACGCATGCCCAGCTTGCACATACAAACTCAAAGATGAAGTGCCAATGCGCTTTTCGATGCTCATTGCTATGGACGGCAACGATTCCTTGAAGAGAATCATGTTGACGAAAACACTGATTTCAGAGGACGATGAAGGGAATACATTACAAAGTCGAATTTGCCGGGAATGGAAGGATTCAAGGAATGTTGGGGACGAGTACTTCATAGCTCGTGAAGAGGTTGACAAATGGGACATCAATGGCTCAACGAACACAGTGTTTGACGAGGAGGTATGTGATCACCTCCAAATGGTTGTATCGTCCTGGCTAATCATCATGATAAGCCTGGTACTCCTGGCAACGCCTGTGTGAAGCGGTGGCGAAACATGTCCACGGAACATACATCAAAGATGTGGGGAGTTTTCGACGAGTCAGGCATCTTTATTGCCCTTTGTCGACACGGATTTGTCTTAGCAGCAACAGATATGGTTAAGAGTGGTGAAAAGTATGTACAAGCTTGTTTTCTCTGTACTTTGACTGACAATGGTCTTTATAGGGCAAAATACCCTCTCGCCATCGTGAATCGACTGTTAGAAAAATTTGGCAAGCAGCTTGGCGTGGGATATGATATAGGGTGTCGTTTCCGCACCACTATCGACAACAGCCCACTTGGTCCACGAGCGAAAGAACTTCAGTACCAGTCGCTTGTCGGTGCCTTTCATGGCCATGCTCACAACCGCTTATGTCAGCTCTCAAACTTGGCAACATATGTTGACGGCCTTGGACTCGAGGACTTAGAAGGCTGTGAACGGTTCTTTGCGAAGTCCAACTCTCTAGCCTCATCAACACAGTATTCAAGTGTCTTCCATCGCCACCAAAGGATATCTGAATACATGCGAGCTGTAGACACGTTTGACACGTATGCGGGTTTGAGTACGTATAATGGAGGTCTTTACCCTCCCCCACTCATTCCTTATGGATTCCTTGCATTCCACGTGGAGGTTCCATGGAATCCACGTGGATTCCTGGCAATTTCAAGATGGTCCAAATGGCCCAGAACACACTAAAAAAAGTCCATGGAATCCGTGTGGAATCCGTGTGGAATCCATGCATATTCCACGGAATCTCAGGAATTTGCCTGGAACAGGAGTGACAAGGAATCCACATGGACTCCATGGACTCCATGGATTCCAGGTACATTTCTGCCTGGTTTGCATAATGCTGACATACAAGGACTTTCAGCACAAGGAGTCCTCAGGAGTCCACATGGACTCCTGATTCCCATGGTCATGTGACAGGCCACTTGGTCTGTGCGCCAGCCCACAGGTATATAAGGAGAGGGCATGTACCACATATCCCCCACTGCTTCCCCCCCTTCCTTGAGGATGGGGGGGAGGGGAGTGATAAGATTAGATAGATAGATAGTGATTAGATATATGTACATCTCATAGGTAAGCTTAGGTAAGCTTAAGTAGCAGTATGATGATGTAGATAAGATAAGATCACAGATAAGATAATATGATTTCCTTTTATAGAATTTGTGACAACATGAGGTGTGTGACACGTGACTGTGACAAAAAAGATGCACCTAGATTGTGTGATTCAGAATATACAAGAATGACAGTGCCAAACAAAGTCAAACATGAGAAACACTTTTTCACATCTGACAGAAAATTGAAAAAATCCAAAAAATTGTCAAAAATCCAAAAACATTATGTGATCACATCTCTGCAAGAATTGCAGTGCAAAACACAACCAAACACAAGATATTTTCAAAATACTGTTTTGGTGGGAATGGTGGCTGTTACAGTAATGGACTCCTACATTAGTACACAATCATGCTTGGCAGACAAGCCTCCTCATTCATCATGCCTATCCTTGCTTACTCTACCTTGATTACTTTGCTGACACATGCATTGTTACATATGTAGCTGTGGTCAGCGATCTGATATGTAGTGGGGTGTACACACTTTACTGTATTTATTTCTGCAACACAATCAGGACCTAGCCTACTCCTTTGCAAATTTGTAGTTGTTTCCCCCATTTGACTGGTGTGTTTGCAAAATGCTGTACCTACTAAGCTTCCACACTAGAGTGACCATCTGGCAAATGATACAATGAGACAGACTAGGGCTATGTAAGACTAGTATGGATACATATATTGAAAGAACACCTCAAGTTTGCAATAGTGCCCCTTAGACAGTCAGACAGTCAGACAATAAGTGTATCAGCAGCTGACAGTGCCTTTTAGATAGTCAGACAATCAGACAACTTATGCAACAGTGTCTCTCAGATAGTCAGACAGTCAGACAATTAGTGTATCAGCATCCATCAGTGTCTCTTAGATGGTCAGGCAGTCAGACAATTAATGTGTCAGCATCTATCAGACAATCAGAAAAGCAGAAAATCAGACAAGTTATGGAGTAGTGTATCTCAGATGATTAGGCAGTCAGACAACCAGTGTGTCAGACAGAACCAGATGCGATCAGACTTTTACTGTGTTAGCTGATGGTCATCCAGTAGGTCACTTCTGTACTACTGATAACTGAGATCCTTAAAGTCTGCTTAGATGCCCAGCCTTTTCAGCTAACAGATGTGGTTGCTGGAGGTATCCATAAGCTGGTAGGTGTGAGAGGGAGGTGGCAGGTGATTGCAAGTGGTTCCTTGTGATGGTAATGAGGTAGACATTGATAACTTGAATTGCTGGCATGTCAGCCACCATTGATCACTAGCTGTCAATATTCTGCTAACAACTGCTCACCAATGTATGTATCTCCAGATAGTCATCTCCAAACTTCAAAGCCCCCACATGATTACAGAACCCTCATGACAACCTTCTCACGTCTATTCATGACCTCTGAGGCTCTGCAATGTTATGTTGATCACTAGCTGTCAATATTCTGCTAACAACTGCTCACCAATGTATGTATCTCCAGATAGTCTGTGGCTTTTGAATGGTTAGCTGATACTGATCCAAGGACTATCTTGGTATTTGGACTCTATGCATGTCCTAAGATAATAAATCTTATATAGGTTTGATCTTAGGAATTTTCTATATTTTTTGGAATTTTTTCCATATTTTTTAATGCATATATTGCTGCATGGAATCCACAGAGTCCACATGGATTCCAGACAATGTACCAGGAATTCAGGTGTAAATCATGTTTTTGCCTGTTGCCAGGAATGTGCCTGGACTGAGCATGGAATCCACATGGACTCCATGGAATCCTGGTAGAATTTCCACAGAAATTTCCTTTTTGCAAGGAATCCATGTGGAATCCATGTGGATTCTGTATGGATTCCATGGAGTCAGCCAGGATCCTGCCAGGAAGCGTGGGGGAGGGTAAAGTACTGGTATAATGTTGAATCATATTTCTCTCGTACTAACTCATTGGCAGGCAAGTTTCTCATCAATAATTATCAACAGGCTCTCGGTATTTTAGCAGGCGAACCGGCGCTTCACAAGTCAATGAAAGCATTGAAATGCCAAGAGTCGGTATTTCCCAAGTGGTTGGACGAAGAGCGTGCCTATCTTCAAAGCCTATCAACCGAACCTCTTCAGGAAACACACGAAATGGAATATTACTCATGTTTGATTGAACTAAATGCACTGGAGTAAGTACGGCTTGATTTCTTTCATTGTCTATCTCACGTATCGCTAGGAAGACACTACATAGAGCTCAGCAACAATGGTTCAACAGCACACCACAGCATCTGAGTGTCGGCACTTCCACTCACGAGACGAAGCGGCGGCACCTTCTCGAAAAGCGCGCAAACGTGCTCAACGTTGTACAACAGTTGGAGATAAAACTGGATATACAGCATCGGTGGACGCCGGATTTTCCTGAATGGGATCGTGCCAAACAGATGGTTGAAAAACGGGAGTATCAGAGGTGCTTGGACAGGTTGGAAGGGCTCGTAGTCCAGAGGATCTTTGAGATGACGAAGATGAACATGTTGCAACAAGGTGCGCTTACTAACTCCTTGTTTTACCTTATCTAAGTGGATTATAGGCTACAACCTTCGAAAACATATTTCCCAGGCGCTTCAAACTCGGTCAAATGCCATTCGCACGGCTGTCAATAACTACAACATCGTAGCAAAGAGTTTCAAACGGCTCGAGCTCAAGTGGGAGGATGTCGTTGCATATGCATTCCTCTCTGAGTTTGACCTCCTTCGAGATTCTCGTTCCGACATCAGAAAGAAACCTTGGGCCTCGCCAGCCGCTCGGCAGCTTTTGGATCAATATTTCAAGATCCGACGTGCTCGTGAAGAAATTACTCGCCTCGATATCGAAATAAGGCGTGTAGTAACATACATGAAAGACGAGAAGCATTTCCTTATCCATATGCAACAAAAGCTTGCAGGCACACAACCACACCTCGCACACCAAATTAAGCTCTACAGGCATGAGCGGGGACGGTTCGACGAAGTGCATATCAAGCGCTTTGTAAAGCTCGCGCTCCAAAATGGTTTCACGGGAACTGTCAAGGCTGGTGAAAGCCTCGTGAACATATCAGGTGGCTTGGCTTTCCGCTCTCAAGATGATGGATATGGTGAGGAATATGGTGATGACAGAGACAACGACAACGATGATGATGATGACGACGACGATGACGAAGAAGACAGATTACGTACAGGATCATCTCGTCGGATGATTAGATAGGTGTAGTAACTGTTTTCATGCTGCAATATAGCATTATGGTATGGCATACGACGTGCGGCGGCAGCCGGGGAGGCGCGGGAAACCGGTAGAAATCGGCTTTGATGGGCAGACGCGCCGCAAAGTTCAACGTTTATAACAGATTTATAGCCGGGTTCATGGAGCCCGTGCTAATTAGTATCTATTTTATAGCACGGCCGATCAAATAAGGCTAACTAGGTCATTATAATAATAGTATGCCTGGGCATATCCCAGGACTCCTGTTTTTATTGCTGGGCTTGTGGGCTTTTATAGCAGGAGGCGGAAAGGCCTGGTAAATGCCTTTTATTAGCCGGGACCGTAGACTTAACGTCCAGGCTAATTAGTAGCAGGTTTTGGGAGTGACAGGTGGCGGTCGAGGCGAAGGCGTGCCGTCATGATTACATATGAATTTCTCACACCTGTTGGATGAGCATTTATGTATAAACGTTTGCTTGGAATAACAGGGCATTTATATATAAAAATGGCAGCATGGCCTGGGCACCATTTGTCATTGGAGCCTTATCCAATGCCTCAACGCTCGCAGTAAACAGGCAGCGTGCATCAACGGGCGAGAAACATACTGTTTGATCACCTATCCTGGCTTTTGAGTAGAAAAATCAGTGAATCCTGGACCAGGTTAGGCATGTGCACGGGTAACCCGTGGGTACATCATGTGTTACCCCGACCCGTACCCGCGCCAACCCGTACCCGTTGACCCGTGGGTCATGATCCCACAGATTGCGCGGGTACAGGTGCGGTGCAGGCAATGGGCACTAATATGCGTCATGTATGGGGTATTCATGTATACTAGTATAGTAGTAGTATTATAGATCCAGAACAGGTGTTAACATCCGTTGGTGGGCCTCATGAGAGGGATGAATATATTAGAATGATATGAATGACAAGGTGCTGTCATGGACCTTGCCGCGCCCTTTGTTTCGCTTGCATTTGGTGTAGAGGAGGTGTAGCCCAAAATTCGCCTACCAAAAGAACGTGAGGTTTGACGAAGAAGACAGGTCTACGCGAGAGCGTGTCCACAGCATGAGCAGGTGCAATAGCTTACCTATTGCGATATAGTCTTAGCACTACCCTTCGGCGTAGTAGTGATAGTAAGAGGAAGAGAATGGATTGTCCTATTCTACGATACAGGACAGGTTTATATACTAAGAGAGAACAAATATGTGTCTACATATGTGTAAGCGTATAGTATAGATGGGAAGATATGGCGTGCTAAGCACACCATAAGGTGCGATCATGAGTCTATCATGATGTCACCATGATATCATAATGAAGTCATTATGATGTCATCTCTATGTCATACATAAAGGATGATGCGAGTGATATGAGTAACATTGATTGTAGTCAATCAGTAGTTAATCATTCTATAAATATAATTCTATATTTAACACACCCCTTTGCTTAGATATCCTTTATTTAAAGTCTATGATGTTTTCATCATAGAAGGGATCTATATCCAATTCTTGTTGATCAATAAGACCATCAAGAAGTTCCATCAACTTCTTGTGTGATAGACGATCAATTCCATCTAATTCAAGATTTTGCCAATCAAGAATAAATTTCGTCAAATCACGGATTTCCTCAGTCTCTAATCGATCTGGTCTTTTGATTAATGCATTTGTAGAAGTCGGATATTCTTCTAAAGAAAGTCCCAATCGTTCTCTAAAGAATTTCACCTTTTCAAAGGATAAATTCTTAGTCATGAGATCCGCATTCTGCTCGTTGGTTGGTATGTATTCGAGGACTACTTTTTTAGTCTCGATCAACTCGCGAACGAAGTGATAGCGAATATCAATATGTTTGGAACGATGTTCTTGTGCAGGATTTTGTGCCCAAAATATAGCGCCTTGGTTATCTACGCTAAGTAAGATGCTTTTAATGGGTGCACCTATTTCATAAAATAGATTTTCAACCCATGCAATTTGTCGTGCTGCATCTGATAAAGATATGTACTCTGCTTCAGTCGAAGACAGAGCTACAGTCTTTTGTTTTCTACTCGTCCAAGCCACCGCACCACCAGCTAACATTAAGACATAACCGTTTATAGATCGTCGTGTATTACGATCAGCGGCCCAGTCTGCGTCAGCGTAGGCTCTAAATTTATTATTGCCTTTGGTGCTATAAACGATTTTGACGTTTAAGGTGTGAGCAATGTATTTGACTATATACAAGGCTTTTTGGATATGTTCTTGGGATGGGTTTGATGAAAATTGGGACATCAAAATTACTGCATAGATTATATCAGGCCTAGTTCCTAAGGCGAGATATAGAAGGGATCCTATTATCTGTTGATAATAAGAACGTTCCTGTGGTGTGCATTCTCCTTCATTCTTTAAAGGAGCATACCCAGCAGGTAACGGTGTGCGTACAGACTTGCAATCTTCAAGTCCAAATCGCTTAACAACCTTCAAGGCATAAGGGCCTTGATCTATGACTAAGAATCCTAAATCACGGTTGTAATTGACTTGGATTCGCAGATACTCTTTGATCTTTCCAAGATCACGACATTCCCACATCTCCATAAATTTCTTTTTAATGGTTGCGATGGTGGAATCGTCGTTTCCCATAAAGAGTATATCATCGACATACAATATGCATATCGTGATTGTATTCTTGCCTTTACAAACGTAAATGCCAGAATCAGACAAGCATCGATCGAAATGCAACGATTTCAACGATTTATCAGCTTGTTTATTCCAGGCATATGATGCCTGTTTCAATCCATATATGGCTTTCCTCAGCCTATATACTTTAGATTCTTGTCCTTTTACAACGAAACCTTCTGGCTGGGCCATGTAAATATCTTCATCAAGATCGCCATATAAGAAGGCAGTTTTTACATCTAGGGCTTGTATATCCCAGTTTTCAAGCACTGATGTGGCCAGAAGTATTCGGATTGTTTCATATCTCGCTACAGGCGAGAATGTTTCGTCGTAATCTAATCCGGTGAAACGTGTGAGAAGGGCGTGCGATGTACTTGTTCGCCCAAAGGGGTCCGAAGGAAAGGCTTAACAAATGGGATCGTACGGAGTACGGAGACGGAGGGTTCGACGGTGACGGAGTAAACCCGCAATGCAAACGGACGCAAGTCCGACGAAGATGCGTCGCAGCGGAAGATTGTCGGACAAGTGCGAAGGCGTACGACGGTGACGGAGTGAACCCGCGACGTAAAGGAACGTGAGTGCAACGAAGTTGCGACGGAGAGATATCAAACGGATGCGGAGGAGTGAAGGGCAGTATATTCGATGTCCATACAGTACAATGAAGCCGTATATAAACTAATATGCACGAGGCGCACTCACCGCAATCATCCTGAGCTCCTCCGATGGTCCGTGCGCATATGCGGATTGCCTTGCTGTATGAATATGTCGAGTCGGCGGGTTGAGCCCTTGGCATCGTGTACGGGTGTCGAGGCGCGAAGGTTTAAGTGCGTCGGAATGCTCCGACGGATATCTCCGATGTCGGAATATCGGCCGCGGATGCCTGCTGCACAACGTAACCGGAATCGGTACGTTACACCTCCTGGATACTTTTAGAAACTGACTCCGAGTCAGCGCCGCGGTGATAAGAGGGGATAAGATTTGTGATAAGGGAGGTGGGTGGGATGCTTCCGTTCTTGAATCGCTACAATCATGTCGCAGGCATCGTCGCTATCGCAAGCTCCGTCGGCCTCTACGAATCCGTTGGCTGATGCGACCGCTGCTCAGTTAAAGAAGATGTCGGTGAAGTTTGTCCAACGTCTAGAGTCTAAGCCGGAGGGTCCGCAGGCGGAAGACGTAGCCGAAGTGCGCAAGTGGGTGGAACTGGCTCGAGGAGATGTGGTACGTCGATCGCATCGTATCGGCCTTTCGTTTATCGTCGAGTCTAGAAGAAGATACGGCGGTACAAGAAGGAGCTGGAGGAGATGGAGAAGGAGGTACTGATCATCTCTGTTGTGGAAGAAGGACTGGAGGATTTCGATACGCTGGAACGGTGGTTGGCGGATCTGAACGAAGCAGGCACCATAAGTCGGTCGGAATCGGGCGTAGGTTTATCACCAGCGGACTCCATCAGCGTCGTGCCATCCGTCACTACCAGTGCTGCTGAGCGGAAACGAGCGGGGCCGTCTTCAGTTCAGGTCTCCTCCTCGAAGAAATCAGATGCTGGCGCATCGTCTCGTAAGGCTACTCCTTTTCCTGCTACCGAATTAATTGCGACCGATCAGGTACGTTGATTGCTGACTATGTGCTTGTCCCGTCGTTGCTGAAGGGCCGTCAGCGTTGCGCTTTGTGCGTGGAGCATGATCAGTTGTGCATTGTTAGTTCGGCGGGCGATGCATGTGACTTTTGTCGTCGCCGGAAGAAGGGGTGTAGCAATGTTGGCAAGCGGGGAACCAGCGTGGCTTCCTCATCGATCCCAAGCGTCTCGTCGTCGTTGATAGGAGGGGTAGCGGACATGAGTGTCAAACCAGGCACTCCGAAACGGTCGGTCAAGCGCAAGGTGGAGGTGGTCGGGTCGAACCCAGAGGATCAACCGCCGCGGAGGCGCAGTCGGGGGGATCTTAAGGCGGAGGCATCGGGGGAGGCCAGCTCGTCAAAACGCGATAAACAGCTGGCGGATATTCAGGTGGAGATGCAGGAGCTGAAGAACGTTGTGACTACTACGTTGAGTCACTATAGCCGATCGTTTGAGAACCTTCATTCGCGGATTCAACAGATGCGGGATGAGGAGGGTGGCGAAGAGGAGGTTGTCGTCAAAACGGAGCCGAAACCAAAGGGCAAGGGCAAGGGCAAGGGGCGCGGTTGAAACGGACTGTCGGCGAGCGGCGGATGACGCGAGGCACCTGTACCATGTATGTTTTAAAATGAGCGTATCGTATAGTATGGCATGAAAGAAAGAGAAAATGTATTGGAACAGGGGAGCACGATCAGCATTCTTCGGCGTCGGAGCCGTCATCTGTGAGCTCTGCGTCGTCGAAACCACCATCTCCGCCGTCAGCGGAGAGGGTTTCATCAGGCGGCTCGTGTGTCATCGTATATAGCTCCCTGTCTGTCATATTAATTAATTTTAGAAGTCTCTCACCGGATTGTATTCTACGCGGGTGGTATGGGATTAAACGCTTAGCTGCATATCTTAGCTTGGAAAGGGATCCGTCGGTTTCTGCGAGTATAAATGATCCTCCCTGAGTCTTTCTGATGACGACCATTGGTCCGAGGTAGCGGGTTTTGGTCTTGCGGTCGAGCTCCATGTCGATCTTATTATTGCGGACTAGAACGAGGTCTCCTTTATCGAATTGGAAGGATCGGATGGTGTGGCGGAAGCGCGATTCAAGTTTGCGGACCGCATTGAGACGTGACTGATATATTTCATCTTTAATGCGTTCCAAGTCGGCGGGTCGCTTCTGAAGTTGTCGGGCGCGAAATGCAAGAAGGTCATCCGTCGTCAGCTCTGCGCTAATAGGTGGACATAGGTACGTAGCCTGGGATATGTCAAGCGGAAGAGTCGGTTCTACTCCGTGCGCAATGAAAAAGGGACTGTAACCAGTGGACGGGTGTACGGTGATACGTTCTGCCCAGAAGACGGAGGCTGCTACTTGGCTCCATTTTGATTCCTGTCCGTCGGCCGCTTTAACAAGTGACTCCCGAACTCCACGATGTCAGCGCTTGATGATACCGTTAGCCTGTGAGTTATACGGCGAGATCCTGATGTGGTTAATGCCGTATCGTTGTCGGAGGATATCCAAGGCGGCAATATAAGGTGTTCCGTTGTCGGTGACTATGCATTCGACGGCGCCATGTCTGCAGAGGATGTCTTCGAATATAAACTTCGCGATTCCTTCGGCTTTCTCGTTTCGGAGCATCCTATACTCGGGCCAGGCTGATAGAGAGCAGCGGGCATGCGTGATATATGAGTAACCGCCGGAGGAGGGCATCTTCATAGTGTCTATGTGGATATTGCGGAAGAGACCTCCGGGCTCCGGCACGGTCGGCGGGATGTGGAAGCGCTGAACATTTCTTATTTGGCATGCGTGGCAGGTGCGGACGTACCATCTAATGTCGGGCTCAAGCGATGGCCACCAGAATCGGTCGCGGACTCGTGCGCTAGTGGCAAAAATGCCTTTATGACCTGTATTGTCGTGGGCCTCCTGAACAATCTCTAACCTCTTCGTGTCGTCTAGTATTACCAGCTTATGGCGGTGGTGTTTGTCGCGGCGCCAGAGCCTATCACCTTGGACGAAGAAGCGCTTTACTTTGCCCATCCAGTGGCGGAATCGTTCTTCATCCATATCTATCAGCCGTAGCGGATTGTCGAGGAACTCCTGAATTTTGAAAATTTCGGCGTCGCGGGAGAGCTGTTTGTCGGAGTGGGGGAAGGGGTCGGAGTCCGTTGTTGTCGACCAGGCAGAGGCCTTATTGTGTAGGACGTCCCAGTTAGCCGCCTGTATACAGAATCCGTTAGCTTCATCAATCCAGTCGTCGGGATCGGAGTCATCGGGCGGATCGTCGTCTTCTGCGCGGCGTCGTCGAGAAAGCCCGTCGGCTGGGGTGTGATCTTTACCGGGCACGTGTCGGAGGCGGAAATCAAACAAGAGGATGCCAGCGATCCATCTATTGATCGTGTTGTTAGGCTGTATATCGGGGTTATTGATCATTCCTTTAATGTATTTCGCGTCCACCTCAACGACGAAGTTCTTAAGTCCGATAATGAATATTTTGGCCTCCCGAAGGGCGCGGAATAAACCGTAAAGTTCCAGTTTGGCCTGCGAATATCGTGCTTCTCGGTCGTTTAGTGTGATAGATCCGTAGCGGTTAGGGTAGCGGTTTCCGTCGTCGCCTATTTGGGAGAGATAGTATCCGACAGCATGGGCGGACGTGTCGACTGCTAGAATAGACTCGTTTTCTGACTCGTAGTCGAGGGCGCGAATAGCGGAGCAATTGGCGGCGAGCTTCTTAAGACTGTTGAAAGCTTCGATGTGGCGATCGGTGAATTCGAAGGCGGTCTTCCATTTGAGGAGGGCGGTGAGCAATGGCGCGTGCAGAGTGTAATCCTTGAGGTAAATGCGTACAGTCCCTATGGTTCCTAAGAATCCGCGAACGTCGGAGATGTTTTGAGGGATCGGCCACTTGGCTATTTTGGAGACTCTATCGTCGTCGGGGAGGCGGCCTTCGTACGTGCATTTGTGTCCTAGAACTATCGCTTCGGGAGTGCAGAAAAAGGACTTCTTTCCTGAGAAGGTTCCGCCGGCGTGCTTAATGCGTTGGATGACCCTGTTGATGTTTTGTAAGTGTTCCCAAACGAAGCGGCGGATTCCGGTGTTATCGGGGATGGTCTCAAACGTGCCGTCGGGTAACTCGTAACGTGTTTTCGGTCCTTTGCAGGGGCAATCGTCGATAAACGGCTTGGTAACGTGTGGGATTTCGTCCTGTAAAATGAAGGTAACGTCACCGTGGAAGATTTGCATAGAGTTCGTATATCCCATCGGTATGGAAGTGAGGCGGAACGTGCCAAGGGGCGTCTGGAAGGTGGTCAAGTCCCGGGACTCAGGCGCAAGGCGACGCTGGTCAAATCCGACGAATAGATCGAACATTCCGAAGCATGAGTATCCGCCGAATGATTCCGCTAAAAGTTCAATGTTTGGCGGCTGGGCGGCATCTTTGATAGTGACTGCGTTAAGCGGCTGGAGGTCGTGGACGATGCGGAGGGATTTTCCATCTTTTTTGAAGACGCAGAACCATCTGGAGCGGTAGGAAGAGTTAGACGGCTCGTATACACCAGAAGCGATCTTATCTTTGATAATTTTGACGATCTCGTTGTACTTTCCTGGCGGAATCGGAATATTTCTGAGTACCCAAGGCACGTGTTCTATTGTCGGAATGATGACCGGATCGAAGTAGTCGTTACTGAATTTTCCTTTCTCTTGTTCCGTCCAGGCGAAACCTTTTTCATGAATTCGGATTAGGTGGTGTATTAGCTTCTCTTCCTCTTCGGTTAGAAAGCCGTCTGGGTTAATATTCTGCTGTTTCATGCGCTCTTCGGTGTATCGTTCTCCTGGTGTGAATGCGGGCGGGCGTGTCGGAAGCGTGGGTAAATCGGCTAGCGGATCGGACGGAATGCGGCGGATAATGCGGAATTTTTCTGGTAGCGTAGTGGCTACAGGCTTAGTTCAGTTGGCCACCTTTTTGTATGCTTTCTTGCTCGCAGCGAGAATTTCAGCAGATGAGATAAAATTAATTTCGATAGACGTAGTAGCTATATGTCCGATGCAAGGAATTAGGGAGTCACCAACCATCCTCGGAGCTGTTAACATTTCCCCAAAGTGTCCGTCACTGAGCTGGTATGGGTTCTTGTCGGCTCCGACAGTATAAACGTGGAGGTGCTGCGTGTCGGCTAGATAAGCGGAGGAATGGTAGTCGTCGACTTCAATATTAAGGGTAGCGATTGTAGCGGAAGCGAATGTTTCTTTATTAGTGTCGTATATGTGCTTGATATCTGTATGTACTGTCGTCGGGCTCGTATGAACATTGTCGGAGGTCGTCGGGTCGGGAGGCGGGTCGGGCGGTAGTGGCGGAATGTCTTGTCGTCTTGGAGGCGATTCATCGACTACTAAAAACCCAAGCTGACATGATGGGTACAGGCGCGGTTCTTGTTGGTGCATGGCCTCGTGGTCAGGACTGCTGTCGCTCTTGTCTCTGGACATGTGATGGTAATATCTTGGCCTCCGTCGGTGTAATCGCGTGTAATGGCGGATAGGAGCGTATGGAATGGTCGGCCGAGCAAGACTTCATACGGCGCGTCTTCTACTATGTGTGCCTGTACCCTGATCGTTATTCCGCCTACTGTCATGCTGAGATTGGCGATACCCAAAGTCCAACTGGACGAGCTGTTGGCTGTTTCCATCATGATTCTACGTGTCGGAGCATACTGTGCGCCGGAGAGCTGCCATTTGTCTTTTCTGATGACGATGATCTGAGATCCGTTGTCGATAACACATTCGCATTTCACGTTTCCGTCGAAAATGCCATCAACTGCGCGGAGCGATTCGATAGGCCTCGTGGATGCCATAAGGACTTCCGCCTCATCGTGTGTCTCAGGTTCGGTTTCATCGGAGATAACTTCTACCTCATTGGCGGAGGCTGGATCGACACGTTTATTGGTTACTAATTGGCGGAGCTCTTTCTGGACGGACGGCGATAGCGCTAGGATGTCTTTGGCGGTTATAGAGACGGGAAGGCTGAGTAGGTGATCAACGATGCGTTTCGGGGCGGCAATGTCGTCGATGGGTGTGCGATATTTGAACGCGGGTGTGTCCTTCTCTTTGCCTTTAGACGTGGAGGCGGATGCGGAAGTAGCGGCGGGAACAGGCGGAACGGGCGGAACGGTCTGCTTAGATCTAGGTAAGGCTGTTGTCTGTCGGGCGGTATAAATGTCGGCGGCGTCGGAGGCTTCTGTAGCAAAGACCTCTAGCAAGTTGGTCGATGCAGATGTCGGAGGTGCGGGGGCGCCAAGAGGTGTCCTGTTAGTTCCTGTTGCAGGGTTGCCAGTGGTAGCTATCTGGTGCCATCGATCGATTTTCTCCTTCATACCTCTCCCTGGTCCTGTCGGTTCCGATCCATCGGGCAGCTGTATTCGTCCATCATTGCGTCGGCACTTGTTAGATCGGATATATTCTTCCAGAGTTGGGCAGTATCTAAGAGTGTGTCCGTTGGCCCAGCAGAAGGTGCAGTCGTACCATGGCCGATCGTAGCGCTGTCCGTCAGAGCGTGGCGGAGGCGTGGTTGTTGTCGGAGCTGATCTAGGAGGCATAGTCGCGGCCATTAAAGCGATGACAGGGCGGGAGGAAATGACAAACTCCGCAGCATTGAATATATCGGCTAATTCATATCCTTCGTCAGGGCGGACGTCGGGGTGCTTGATAGTGAGGCGGGTAGTGATATCGGATCGGTATTCACCAGGGAATGAAGAGATAAACATAAGCCCCGCTTCGCGTCGGGTCATTGTGCTCTTATTGACCAAGAAGCCAGCCGTCTCAGAGAATTCTCGGTGAAATTCGCCTAGCGCTGGTCCCGTCATGGTATGTTTAGCTTGGAACGTGCTGCTGATCGATTGTAACGCGGCTATGGTGTGGCGGTTCTCAGGCTTCGCTTCGGGGTACAATTTGGTAATGGCTGTCTTAAACGCTTCCCATGATGTTTTATCGGCTAGCGCATCGCGTGTAGTTTTCCATAGCCCTGATGATTTTTCGTCTGTGTAATAGACCGCCCATTTAACGATTTCGTCGGATTTTTCGCGATTAAGGCATATAAGCTCTACGTCATCAAGATATCGATCTAAGTTGGTTGCCACGCCGTCGAAACGCGGAGCCTCCTTGCTGGAGCGGATGGGCATATGAGTCGGCTGGCCGGACATGATAGGAGGTGGCGGCGGTGGCGGTGTAGATGGTCTGCTTGGCGGTGGTGTCGGAGTAGACGGTCTGCTTGGCGGCAGAGACGGAGTAGATGGTCTGCTTGGCGACGGAGGCGAAGTAGACGGTCTGCTTGGCGGCGGAGGCGGAGTATTTGGTCTGCTTGGCGGGAGCGACTTAACTGATGGTGTAAGCGATGGAAGTGGCGAAGATTCTTGTGCGTTGACTAGTGCAGATAGGGATGGAGCAGTAGATTCGTCGCTTAGGCTTGGCGTCCGCTCTCTTGGGCAATCAAAATTAACTGGTAAAGGCGACGGCTGTGTTGATTGATATGGCGGGAAATCAGTAGGTTCGGGAGATTGCCTAGATGAAGACGGAAAGGATCCTGGGAGTGATTGGCTATCTTCGTCTGTCTGTACGGAGCTCGAAAACAGGAGGGACTGAAGCTGTGCACTAGAGAATATCGGCAGGAGGCTTCTACGGGGTGTCTGTGGAAGCGGCGGTGTGGCGGATTCAACTGGTGTCGGAGGTGGGGCAGCTGTTGGCGGAACCGGCGGCGGTCTAAAACGTGGCCTACGTTGCGGACCTAACTGAGCAGGGAACCTCTCGCTGGCCTTTTTGGCTGCCTCTCGTTTCGAGGTTATGACGTGAAAACTTTCCTAAGGAACCCCTCGCGGTGGGCTCCAGGTGAAACGTGTGAGAAGGGCGTGCGATGTACTTGTTCGCCCAAAGGGGTCCGAAGGAAAGGCTTAACAAATGGGATCGTACGGAGTACGGAGACGGAGGGTTCGACGGTGACGGAGTAAACCCGCAATGCAAACGGACGCAAGTCCGACGAAGATGCGTCGCAGCGGAAGATTGTCGGACAAGTGCGAAGGCGTACGACGGTGACGGAGTGAACCCGCGACGTAAAGGAACGTGAGTGCAACGAAGTTGCGACGGAGAGATATCAAACGGATGCGGAGGAGTGAAGGGCAGTATATTTGATGTCCATACAGTACAATGAAGCCGTATATAAACTAATATGCACGAGGCGCACTCACCGCAATCATCCTGAGCTCCTCTGATGGTCCGTGCGCGTATGCGGATTGCCTTGCTGTATGAATATGTCGAGTCGGCGGGTTGAGCCCTTGGCATCGTGTACGGGTGTCGAGGCGCGAAGGTTTAAGTGCGTCGGAATGCTCCGACGGATATCTCCGATGTCGGAATATCGGCCGCGGATGCCTGCTGCACAACGTAACCGGAATCGGTACGTTACACCGGGACGTTGACTAAAACCTTTAGCTACGACGCGAGCCTTTTTGCGTCCATCGGTTTTTAAGTCGAAAACCCAACGACATCTGATTAGGTTTCGTCCTTTTGGAAGATCAACTAACTCCCAAATATCTCTAGATTGAAGAGATTTAAATTCGTCATCCATTGCAACCTTCCATTGTTTATACAATTGAGGATTACTGGAGCGCATTTTAGATATATCTCTATAGTCATATGGAATATTATCCACAAGAGGGACAGCGGCTTTAAGAAGGAAATGAAGGAATTCATTTCCGGATTCATTAATCATTCGGGTTAAATGATCGTGTTCCGCAGATTTTAATTCAGACTTTAAAGCGAAGATTTCTTTAAGGAGAGAAGCAGATTCATTCATTCTATCAGGGTTCCTGTCGTTTGACGGTGGATCCTGAGTCGAAGAACTCGGAATATTATCTTTTAACTGTTCTCGTAAGGCATCTCGCTTTTGCTGAATTTCCGCTTCTATTTGTGCAGGAGTTGTAACGGCGGTCAACACTTAGGCTGGGTAGTGGCAGCGTATAAGTGGAAGAACGATATTAGGTTCCAAGGTTAAGCGGTGAGCGAAAGGTTGGAAGGTAATAGAGGTTCAGACTCTGAGGTTAATCGGAGTAGTGCAGTAGATTGCTAAAGCTAGGGAAGTACAGCGTAGCTACTGGGGTTTATATACTCCTAAGGTATGAGTCATATGTGGGTACTGAGTCATACGTAGTATTGTACATGAGTCAGAGTGAGTAAAAATGATAATGGGGGGGCTGTGTGATATGACTGGTATAGTGAGTCATACGAAGTAAACTATAGTCCATAAGAGTAATATTAGTACATGATCGTAACATTATCTCCCTCCCAAGAATCGTTGTCCACAACGATTTCTTCCTCGGAATCACTACCAAAAACGTCGTGTAAGAGTTGGGTAAATGCGGGGGAGTTAGGGGTTGTGCTAGATACCTGATCTGCGAAGTTTAGGAGCTCTAGGTCGGTGAGCTCGTCGATGTCAAGATCGTGGGCGGTGCCGAGTGCGAAATTGTTACTGGCGACAAGGTTTGAGAAGACCTCGCCTGGTGGGAGTCACCAGCGGCTACGGGAGATCGAGGGATGGTCGGGGTCGTGGGCTCGGATGAAGTTGTCGTTATACGTTTTGATTGTTTTAAGGGCCTCAATGACGAGGTCGATCCGGGCGTTCTCATCCGCTACCATTTGTGCCGTACGTCTCAAGACATCTCGTTCCTCGGAGGTGGTGGTAAGGGGGATGTCGTAGGTGGCTGCCATCCGGACATTGGAACAGAAGCCGAAATATTCAGCAATGATGGTGTGAAGGTGGGAGACGAAGGTGCTGGCGGAGAGGGTTTTGGTGAGGGTGGCGGCGGCAGAGGGGTTGGTGGCCATTGCGAGATAAAAGGAGGAGAATGTTTCAGAGATGAAATAGAAGCGAGGTTTTTTAACGAATGGTGCCAGTGCAGCTCGTTGTCTTTCCTTGGTTGAAGGTGGGGTTAATATACCTTCAGGGGATACCTTTTTCGGAATTCTGCAACAAGTTCTGGTGCGTGAACATGTTTCTTTGTTACCCATTCATTGTGTTCTGAGTCATAGCCTTTCCATTTGATCAGAAATTCGACATGAGAAGACTTCCCACGTTTGCGTTTTCTGGAATCAAGAATTTTCTCAATGACATATTCTAATTCGTTTCCAATCACCTCAGGGGGTGGCGGGGGGTGTTTCTTTTGACTCGGGAACTTTGGTATGGTATATGGTGTGAGAAGAGATTCATGGAATACAGGGTGAATCAATTTCCATGTTTCTGGTAATTCTATTTTGTACGCAGCTTGTCCGATTTTTTCTAATATTTTAAATGGTCCATATCGTTTAGCGGAGAGTTTCTTTGATGGTCTAGCGTCTTTGATGTTTGTGGCTTCTAGCCATATCTTGTCTCCTTCTTTATGATCTATGGGTGATTTCTTTCTTAGGTTATAGTTTTGTATCATTTTTTCTTGGGATTTTCTTATCGCAGTAGCGGCATTTTCTTGTATGTTTTGGAGTTTTTCGATGAAATCATTGATTGATGCATTCCCTTCTTTGGGTATAGTCGGTTCTCCTTTCCAGGGGTGCCTGCCGTAATTAAGGAAGAAAGGGGAGTGACCGGTGGCTGAGTGAACTTTATCATTGTATTGGTATTTGGCTATACTTAGCCAATCAGCCCAATCTTCTTGGAGATAGTTTATATAATGTCGTAAGAAAGTTTCGGTTTCTTGATGGGATCGTTCTACTTGTCCATCAGTTTGGGGATGATATGCCGTGGATAGGTTTTGTTTTGTTCCTATAGCACTGCAAAGATCTTTCATCAGTTGTGCCGCAAACTGGGGTCCTCTATCACTTGTGATCTTTTTAGGGATTCCATGAATTTTCCAAATTTGATCTTTGTATGTTTCTACTAGTTGGGCGGCGGATAATTCTGTTGTCGTGGGAATTAATCTAATCATTTTTGAGAACCTGTCGATTATTGCCAAGATAGCATTATACCCTTTTGATTCAGGCAGGGGTCCTACAATATCAACTGAGATGCTTTCCCAAGGTTCTTTTGGAATGTCATGTGGGTGTAAGGTTGTCGCTTTTGGTTGTCGTGATGCTTTGTTTCTTTGGCATAGATCGCATCCCTTGACGTATTTTTTCACATCCTTTGAAAGGGAAGGCCACCAATAGGTTCGTTTAATTAAATCTTCTGTTTTGGTTATTCCGGGGTGTCCTGCTATTGGAGAGTCATGACAGGTTTGAAAAACTTTTTCTCTAAGCTTTTCGTCTGGAACATAGATTCTGTTTTCATATAATAATAGTCCATCATGTTCTTTAAATAGGTTTGGTTTCTCCTTTTGTCTCTTTAGGACTTCAGTTTCTCTACGTTTAGACGTCTTGATTAATTTATCCAATGATGTTTTTATTTCAATTTGTTTGGTTGAACGGGTTTCACCTCCCTTCAAAAATTGTTCTTCCATGAACAATTGTATTGGGGTGGTTACTTTCTTGGCGAAGCGGGTGTTATCTAATAGAGTTACGTCTTTCTGTTCTGGTATTTCGTTTTTATGTAAACGAGACAAAATGTCCGCTTTTGTATTTGCTTTTCCAGGTATATGTTTGATTTCGAAATTGTAGTCTTGGAGTTCTAGATACCATCTGGCTTGTCGTCCATTTAATCTCTGTGGTTTCCTAAAATAGGAGAGATTTTTGTGATCGGACCATACTTCAAATGGTTCTGCTGCGTCTAATAGATAGGGTCGCCATTCCTTTAATGCGCATACTATTGCTAGTAATTCTTTGTCGTATATGTCATATCGTAATTCGGCATCGGACATTGATCGTGAGAGGAGCGCAACCGTTGAAACGATCAGAAGAAGGCCGATGCGGAAGTGCGTTCGGCCAAAGGGGCTTCGGAGGTCAGTCCTAGGGGTGCCTCGGGGGCAGAGAGGGTGCCGAAGGCGAAGGTGAATGAGTGGAAGGTGTCCGAAGCACCGAGGAACGAAGGGAACGAAAGGAATCAAACTCGGAGCAGTAATGGGGTGATAATTCGCTAACTACAACTACGTACAAGGTGGTATATATACTACGGAGGCATGAGGTAACCATGTGATGAATCCTGCACCGAGTCCGAGGGTCTGTGCGCATATCCGAACTCAAACGATCATCCTCCGGGGTCGAGTATAGGCTCGGAGTGCTTCGGGGACCTTCGGAAGGCTTCGGAGATCGGTTCCAACGTAGCCGGAATCGGCTCGTTACACCTCCTGGGTACTTTTAATACTGACCTCCTGGTCAGGACGGGGAGATCGGATGGTGATAGGAAGTAGAAGGGAAGTGGTGGGTGGGTTCTTCTCATCTCGCTTTCTTCAATCGTGCAGGCGGTCAGGGCGGCAGTTGGAATTTCGGCAGAGTCAGGTCTCGGAATGGCAGCTGTCGGGATGCCAGATGGCTCGGAAATGATAAAGACTTCGGCGATGGGGTCGCCGAGGGTTTCCGGGGTGTCAGAAATTGGCGTAGCAGTGGTGGGGTCATCAGGAGCCTCGGAGGTCTCGGTGGTATCATGCGTTATAGTGGTAGGAGCGTCGGAGGGTCTGGAGGGTTCAGAGGGTTCGGAGGGGGTGGTATTAGGGAGCGTGGATTGATTAGGGATCGTGGTGCTAATGTGTATGTGCGTTGGAGTCGTATGTACATTTTGCAGTGCTTCAGTATTGACAGGCTCGGTGGTATGCGTTCCGGAGTGGTCTAGAGCTTCCAGGAAGTAGTTGGAGGACACAAATGGCTTCGGAGCGGTCGGCTGTGTGTACCTCAGCAGCCATACATCAATGCGTTCTTTGAACCATTGTCCGAAGTGGCGGTATTGGAATGCATTCGGTTCGTTGCCGTCCAAAAATTGAATCCGTCCATTGACTATTTTTATCTTCCCTTGCCTTGCGTATTCATCCCTGATATGGCAGCAGGCCGTCCGATGATTGATATCTCCGCAGAAAATGCATCCGCTAAGGAGATGGGTGGAAGCTGTGCTCGGAGCGAAGGCTGTGCTCGGAGGGGGAGTAGGGATAGGCGTCGGAGGCGTCGGAAGCGTCGGAGCTTGTGGGGTGGTCGCGGCGAGCAAGGCTATAGCAGACCTTGAGCTGATAATGAATTGTGCGGCACTATTCATGTCCTTTAGATCATAGCCGTCATCGGGGTGGACGTCCGGGTACTTGATTGTGAGCCGAGTAGTGATATCGGGTCGGAGCTCGGGAGGGAATGCGGACATGTACATGATGCTTGCCTCACGGCGTGTCATGCGGCGCTTTCCGATGAGGTATTGAGCTGTTCCGGAAAATTCCCTGTGATACTCAGCAAGGGCTGTCTCGGATGTGACATTTTGCGCTGAGAAGCGGTCGGAAATGGCGTGTAGTGCTGCGATAGTGTGGCGGCGATCGGGCTGTGCCTCGGGGTAGATCTCGGAAATCGCTTTCTTAAACGCGTCCCAGGTTTTCGGATCCGATAGGGTGTCCCGAGCGGCTCTCCAGATCTCGGAAGATTTCTCATCGGTATAGTAGACAGCCCATTTGATCAGTTCAGCATCTCCGGAGCGTTGTCTATCCTCGCAGATCATCTCGATATCTTCGAGGTATCTCTCAAGACCAGCGGCAGTGCCTCGGAAGCAGGGTGCCTCCTTGTTCGTTCGGATGGGCATGCGGCGGTTTGGTTCGGTCATGATGTTACTGGCAGGCCGAAGCGAAGCGAGCTGTTCTGATGGAAAGCGAGGTGGATTAAGCAAGGGGCTTCAGGGACGAAAGCTATTGATCGATCGGAGCTGGATCGGGAGTAGTGGAACGTGTGGGCGTTGTTCGGCTGATGCTGTGTCAGTGCTGTGGGGCCGAGTGGTGAAGGCTACTGCAGTGTAAAGAGCGGGGAGGGTATAATTGAAGAAAGGTCGGCGGGGTATGGTCTCTGAGCTATGGGAGGGCCGGCAGAGTGCTTGGAGTGGCTCGGAGCAGATTCCAAGTGACACCGGAGCTTGTCCGATGCTTTCTGTGCAGCGGTTGGGTGAAAGGAATGACCGACGGACTGACCTAAGAGCCCCTCGCGGTGGGCTCCAGTTGAAACGATCAGAAGAAGGCCGATGCGGAAGTGCGTTCGGCCAAAGGGGCTTCGGAGGTCAGTCCTAGGGGTGCCTCGGGGGCAGAGAGGGTGCCGAAGGCGAAGGTGAATGAGTGGAAGGTGTCCGAAGCACCGAGGAACGAAGGGAACGAAAGGAATCAAACTCGGAGCAGTAATGGGGTGATAATTCGCTAACTACAACTACGTACAAGGTGGTATATATACTACGGAGGCATGAGGTAACCATGTGATGAATCCTGCACCGAGTCCGAGGGTCTGTGCGCATATCCGAACTCAAACGATCATCCTCCGGGGTCGAGTATAGGCTCGGAGTGCTTCGGGGACCTTCGGAAGGCTTCGGAGATCGGTTCCAACGTAGCCGGAATCGGCTCGTTACACCGTTCTCCATTTTCCATTCTGTAATTGGGATAGGGTTCCTCCTATTGCGTATCCAGATGCATCTGCTTCTACTCGGTATTTTCCATCGGCAATCGGTAGGGTAATGACTTCTTCTGATGCTACTAACTGTTTCATTCGTTTAAAGGCTTTTTGTTCTTCGTCTTCCCATTTGAATGGTCTATTCCCCATTAATCTAGTTATTGGTTTTGCAACATCAGAATATCTTTTTATGTATCTTCGGTAGAAGTTGCAAAATCCATTGAATTTCTGAACATCTTTCTTGCATGTTGGATCTTTCCAATCGAGGATAACTTTAATTTTGTTCGGTTCCATTCGTACTTGTCCATTTCCCACAATATGTCCAAGCATTGGTACCTCCGTTACTTCCCAATAACATTTCTTTTCTTTCACATAAAGGTCATGTTCTTCCAGGATTTTCAATCCTTCTATCGTATGATGTTGCAATTCTTCTTTCGTTTTACCGATGAAGACAATGTCATCCATGTAGATAACACATTTCTTATCTCGGATCATATCTCGGAAGATTGTTGACATCATTCTCATGAACGTTCCGGGGGAATTTGTCAACCCAAAATACATAACTAGGGGTTCAAACAACCCTCTTGGGGTTAGGAAGGCTGCTCGTTCTTCATGTCCTTCTTTGATTCTCACATTGTTGTATCCCCATATAATATCCATTTTCGTAAAGATTTTCCCTTCGGCTAGTGTGTCGATTAGATCATCTATTCGTGGTAGGGGGGTTTTATCTTTGATCATATATTTGTTAATTCCTCGGTAGTCTTGCACTAGTCTTCTCGATTTATCCTTCTTCAAGATGAAAAAGCAACAGCTGCGTATGGGGACTTGGATGGGCGGATCTTTCCAACTTTTAATTCTCCATCAAGGAACTCATCTACGGCTTTTTCTTCTTCTCGCGTCAGCCTGAAGTTCTTCGCAGGGATTTCTTTCGGTGCATTCGGTAATAGGTTGATTTCGTGGTCCCATTCCCTTCTGATAGGTAGTTTATC